>JAQIUQ010007630.1:142500-374549 GCA_030378365.1 Hybognathus amarus
ATTATACTACATAACAGTTTTGCCAGGTGGGATGTAAAAACTTTGATGCTCAATATATCAGAACACAAAGTATCGCAAGAGCGATTAGAGAGCAGACAGCTTCGGATGCTTTCAAATTGCTGTCAAGATACTATTAAGTATTAATACTATACTTGAGTGACAGGCATGTAATCTTATGGGAAAATAATTGCTTTTTCCCATTTTTTGAACCATCACCATTGCCATATAATGCAACAAAGGCAACAGTTTCTACAACCCCAAATCAGAAAACGTCTGGAACATTTTGTAAAATGCAATAAAATCAAGAATCTGATGTTTGTTTATTCTTTTTCCCCTTTTTTATCTGTCAAAAGTACAAATAAATGTTTTCTAATGTCTTCACTGACCAACATAATTGTATTTTGTAAATATGAACAAATTTTGATTTTGATGGCTGCAACACTCCCCCAAAAAGTTGGGACAGAGACATGTTTACCACTGTGTCACATCACCTTTTCCCTTTAATTGACCCTTCGCTAAGCCCCGCCCCTCCCTAGTTACTGTTGCTACGCCTGTCAAGCTTTCACGGCTGGCACATCTATTATAGTGTGGATGCACCCGGTGTCAGACATTCCCAATTATAATTAGTAATTTTCAGCGAACAAGTGAAATATCTGAGAGAGCAAGACAAAGGGGAATCTATTCTGAGGGATATATTCACGACATAATATGCAACCGATTAGAGAATAATTTCTTAAAATTTGAAGCTAAAGCCTATAGTCACAGCGCAAGCAGCAACCGCCTCACATGCTGACCATTCAAATGAGAACTACACAAATTGAGGAACTGAGCTATGTTCGTGCACAGCAGGGTATGTGAAAAAAATTCTTATAATTATAAATCAAACAGCCTATCCATTAATCTTGTGGAATAACAGTAATTCCAGGAGAGCCAACGAATCGGATTGGGTTAAAGTTAGTCAGGGGTAGTAGGACGTCGATTAAAAATGCTGAAATATATTTAAAAGGATGTCAGTGAGCCTTTGTCTTGTCTTTAATCGTCTTATCTTACGTTATATCATTATGATCAAAGAACCGTCAATATTTTCCAAGCAGTAGGTTTTTTAGTTAATCATGTCGACATTTACCGGTAGTTGTGAATGGGTCTCCCACACTGCTTGATCACGCCCATGATTTCTCCCCTTGGCTTTTAGATTTTCTGGAAGGAAAACAACTCCTCTCCCCCATCCTAACTTTTAGTATACCGGTATCAGATTTGCACAATCCATACGCACAATGCTTCAGCATGTTTCCCTCATTCGAAAGCTTGCCAGACCTCCCGCGCATAGTTACGGTTGCTGAAGACACGATTGGCCAGTGGCGGTTTTCGGGTGTGGCTTAGCGAAGGGTCAATTCCACTTTTTAATTATTTGGGAGTTGAGGATACTAATTGTTGGAGTTTTGCTAGTAAAATATTTGCATAATGTTGTCTGATACAAGACAGCCGCTCAACAGTCTGTGGTCATCGTTGCCTGGTTCTCCTTTTCATGGGTCATACATTTTCCATAAGAGACATATCTGGACTGCAGTAAACAGGCAGGCACATCCCTTCTATGGTGCAGAGTGTCTAGAAACCACTCAGTTGTAACACATGCAGAATGAGGCCTGGCATTGTCTTGCTTCCTAGGAAAGATGTTATCTTTATGGCAGTTTATGTCTCTAGTCTGTACAATAAAAATATATGCCTCCATGTCAATGGTACCTTCACAATAATTCAAGTTACCCATCCCGTTTGCAATGATGCACCTCAATACCAGGACAGATGTTTGCTTTTGCACCTGTCGATGATGAAAGTCTGGTTGGTCCTTTTCGTCTTTGGGACTGAGAACTCGATTTTCTCCCAAAAACAAGCTGAAACATGGATTCTTCTGACCACAGCAGACATTTGCATTTTCTTTAGACCATCTGAGATGAGCTCAGGCCCAGAGAACTTGCCGGCATCTCCACATAGAACTGATTGTGGCATTTCTTGATGCAGTGTCAGACTGTGTTCAGTGAAAATGGTTTTCCAAATGACTCCTGAGCACATGTGGCTGTATTCAACAGAGTAGCATGATGGAATCTTGTGCAATGCCACCTGAGGGCTCAAAGGTCACGCACATTCAACAGAGGTCTACTGCCTTACCCAACACAGACTGAGATTTCTCTGGATTCCCTGAATCTTGTGACAATATTGTGTATGGAAGATGATGAAAGGCATAAATGCTTTTCAATCTTGCATTGAGAAATGTGATTTTTTTAATAGTTTGACAATTCTCTCTAGATATTTGGCACAAAGTGATGAACCATGACCCATCTTTGCTTAAAAAAGACTGAGAAGCACTTTTACACCCAAACATGATACCCTCAACTATTACCAATTCAAATGCTCATTGTGGTTTCAAAATAGTTGTATAATCTAATTTGGATAATCTTTTCACTTTTATTTAGTCTCTGTCCCAACTTTTTTGGAGTGTGTTGCAGCCAAGTAAGACATGTACACCATGATTTTGCCAAGTAAGACATGTTCCTGGATCAACATATTTTGTTGATCCTGGATCAACATTCATGCCCCAAAATGTAGTCCTCACCCAATCCCTATCCCTAAACCTAACCCTGCCCATAACTTTTCCCTAAAATTACAGGGTAATGATAGGTGAATAACACTGATGTTTAAGTACTTCAACCTGATTCTAAGACTAAACTTGACATAAACTGTAAACTTGTCCCTCAAGTCTGATTGGTTGATTGGAAAGTTGTTCCAGGATCAACAACAAAGGTACTTGGTGAAATCATGTTCACCAGTGTTGCAGCCATCAAAATCAAAATGTGTTACAAAATTCAATTATGTTGGTCAGTGAAAACATTGGAAAACGTTCTTTGGACTTTTATCAGCTAATAAAAGGTTAAATAGAATGAACAAATCACAGATTCTTGATTTTATTGCATTTTACAAAATGTCCCAACTTTTTCTGATTTGGGGTTGTATAGACCTACCTCTGTGTAAAAATAAAATAATGATTCCGTCATTTTTACCCAACTGTAATCTGGTTCCAAATTCAAAATTGTGCCCTGTCCACACAAACTCGGTATTTTAAAACTCTCAGATTTTTCTGTGCAGTTTGGCCGTTCGTCCACACACAAACGCAGTATCCGGTCACTGAAAGAATCAGAATGCAATACGCAGGTCACTGTTGTTAGTATACCAGAACCGGCTTCTGATTGGCCAACATGGCTTTAGGGTTAAGGTTATATCGATACCTGTTGATTAGGCATGTGTTTTCATGTGGACAGAGATTTTTTTGTTTTAAACAGTGCTTGTCTTGTGACGCGATAAAAAAAATGTTTGCAGTAGATCTATGATTGGGGGAGTTTCTGAAATATGGTTGATTTGACACGGAATGACCCAAATACAATTTTGCTTAGCTAAAATATGTGTTACATATTAGGTCAGAATGTGATCCTGCCTATCCTTACATGCCCCCAGAATATATTTTGTGCTTTATGAGACTGAAAGACAAACTAATCTCTCAATTTAGCTTGGGTAGCAATTAACACAAATAACATTTGTTATTTATCAAACATTTACACCAGTGACACCAATCATCTGTATATAACCAGTATCTTTTTATAATCTGTGTTTACCAGTTATGGTTTGGATTGGATGCCACAGACCTTGAAGTAATTTAGAGAACTTGAAATGGTGACATTATAAACAGCATTTTTGATCAGAAAGCCTACTGTGATATGTGACGGCCCATTTTGACTCCAGTGCGAAACATATAATTATTGGAGTCTAGAAATGCAAAGTATTTCCATCAGTTTCGCACAATATTTTTTATTGGCATTTAATTAACCTTAATTAACCTTAATAGACCTGTGCTGTTTTTGAATGCCAAAGTCACATATTTCCTGAAGCTTGTGGCAGGCTAAGGATGTGGGTGTCTCGTTTCATGGTGACAGCTTGTTTAAATTGGTTAGTGAGACTTAGACCTCAGTCTTTTTATTTAAAAAGGCAGAGAATTACAGCTGCATTAGTGGCTGTCGGTGACATTTTACTTTTTTGAGCCATTAATATTGACAAGAATACTATACTCTTTAGAATCAGATAAACACCACAAATATTCACCATTCAGCCTGAGTCAGGAATCAGTTTTAGGGGGACGATGGAAGATCAAGTGGCAACAATTAAGACCAGACTTGCATTGCATTTACTTGTCTCTAGAGGATAAACAGGAAATACAAAGAGCTAAATTAGATCTTTTAATTTTAATTAAAAGAGGGTGCATGTTTGAAATGGTTGGCATGCTGAATGTCTTGTAAGTAGCTTAAGTAAGAAATTGTCTTACAAGATAAGCAAATACATGTAAACCTCCTTTAGAATGTGTGATTTTTTTATATTGTTCTCAATTATGTGATTTATCATAACAATGTATTCGCCAATTTAAAATTTTCTTCAATTTGAATGCAGAATTTGTAACTGAACTTTCATATATTAGTTATAAGATCAGTATTAAGGATATTTATATGCCTTTGCATTAAATATTGCTCTTCCATTTCCATTATTATTGTAATCATGGAGTCAGTGCCCACCATTTCTTCCTTATTGATCCTTGAGACAACAGCATTGATTAATGACTGTTGGTTTGAGGAAGGGGAGGTGATCTCAATAAATTATGTAATGTTTTTGGATGGTCTATAACAGAAGTAACCTTTATGACAGCAGTGCATTGGAATATGCATGAGTGAACTCTGTGGACAGTGGACCATTAGTGATTTCAGGTTTAAAGTGCAAAAAAAAAAAACCTGATCATCTAATTATGATCAAAGTAACTTATTGATCGCTTGAGTGGCCTAGGAGAGTAATAAAGGAGTCAGCCCCTTCCCTCCGTTTCTGCCAATTTCACCGTCTAACTCTGATTGATTAGCTGAAGTAGAGAAACTCCTCTACTAATGACTAAATTTAAGCCTTTATGGTTGGGGCCTCCAGACCCAGGAGGCCCCAGTGATGTACACCTACCTAGACCAAGGCCACTAATGAGCAGCGCTGGGATGAAGCGGAGCATTTTAAACATGTTGACAGTGAATAATTGTGCTCCTTGGGTTGATGAAAGGGAGGGAAGTGTCATATTGCAGTATACGACAAAAAAGTACTGCATTATCTTTTTGTTCCAAGGGATGGACTTTGGACTGGCATAAAATATGTAAAATCTCAGGCAGCCTCAGTGTTTTATTTTTAGTTTATTCTGTAGATCTTCATAACCATCTCTGTTCCCGACTGAGTGGCTCAATAGAGGCTCTATAGAGTGATAGAGGAGTCCCGTCAGCTCCCTCACTGATGCTCTCGTAGGTCTCTAGGGGCCCAGGATTCTTTGTGAAGGGGAGAGGGCACCCTAGAGCAGGACAGAGATCATCAGTATTTCTCTGTTTGATACTGAAACAGTACCGACACATGATATTGAGACCACTGTCGCCATCACCCCACACTAATCTATCCATCCCAGGGAGGAGAGAGAGAGAGCAGGGTACGCTAATATACGAGGAAGCATTTGTGTTTAGAAAAAGACTCAGCGAATATTATGTTTGACCATGTTTGGACTAGAGTCAGTCATGCATCTGTCTTTTTGTTTTTGATTAATGTTGAGATAAAGATTCAGAATACTCATACTCTGATTATTATCTTATAGCCATCTCCTGTTTATTTATGCCATTTAAAAGTTTTTGAAAGGATTCTCAGTAAGGCTGCATTTATTTTACTGTGTAAAATATACTAAAATATTCCTGGTTGCGTATCCAACCCACCACTCTCTGAAGGAGGGAACGGAGGACGCTAATCGACGTTGACTGAAATACGATCACTCTAGGGAGCCTATTGTCTTCGAGTATCTCTGAGAACGAGCCAATGCATATTGGCGTCCGGGAGATGCATCTCACACTCCGTCCCAGAGGTACTGGTATAAATACAGAAGTAGATGCACAGATCCTTTGCTTTTCGCTGAGGAGCCGAGCGTAACTTGGAGTCAGCGGTGGTCCAGCGGTAGTAGCAAGGGGAATGAACATGAACATAAACATGAAGCTCGGCTCCAAAGCACAAATGGTGCGTGCATCTACTTCGTATTTATATCAGTGTGAGATGAATATCTCACGCCAATGTGCATTTTAATGTGCGTTCATTCTAAGTTACTTGAAGACAACAGGCTCCCTAATCCCATTTCAGTCGATGTCGACTACTTCTGACGTTCGAGCCCATTCTCATCCCAAGGTGTCATAGGCCCTGTCCCAAATTGCGCACTTCACGCGGACTTGCGGTCTCGTGATCTTAAATTGCGCCGTGAGCTCGTGAGTCTACGAGTCCGTAGACTGTCCCATTTGGCATTTTAATGCTCTGAAGTGTGCTCAGCAGCGCTCCCTTTGTACCCTTGAAGCGGTCTTCCGTGAAGCCCGCATAGATGCAGGCTCCACGCACTTTAACTACCCAGGAATCCTTGCGAAAGGCCAATCAAGACAACAGATGGGAGGAGATTCACTCAACGAATTGTAAAGATAGAATATTAAAGGTGTAAGTATCATTATGGTTATGACATAGGCGTACATTTTACCAGTTGTACAGTCTATTCGACCAACCAGTGGTTGATATGTCAAACATAATAAAAGAGTGTTAAATAATCCGATCGCATTATATGATTCATTACATAAATAGAACCAAATGTATTGGCTTTACTGAGTCATAAACGTATTATGAATATTGAAACCTATACATTTTTTTAAACTCATTTTCATTTTGTGTTAAAATTGAACATTATGTATTATAATTTACAACTTTTTTTATCATTTACATAACCATGACATCTATTGTAATGCCCAGGTGGCATATACAATTATAGAACTTTAAAAGCAGGCTGCGTATTTCACATGAGACATAAGATTTGAGAAAATAAAATATATCCTGCTTTTGTACTTATACTGTCTATGCATACAGCATAACCGTCTTCTGTTTCCGGCGTGACGATCGAGTCTGTCCCAAAAATACTTCTCAATGCGCCCTCGAAGACTCGCGCTGAAGGGCACTATAGGTCTGCACTTCATGACGTAACCGAAGTGTGGACTCTGAGGAAGTCCACAAGTCCGGAGTGTGCCATTTGGGACAGGGCCATATACACGCTTTTGCCAAAGCGTAGACATCCAACGCACATGGCACTCTTTAGCGTCAAATGAGATGCAGAATATATGGGCAGAAGGCGCCTCCTTGTGGTCTAACCCTAACCCTACCCCAGACCTAAACCTACCATAACCGAAGTGCTCATTTGACGCTCATTTGTGCCATGTGCATTGGATATCTACACTTTGGCAAAAGTGTCGTATATGACGCCTTGGGTATGAGAAAGCGTTGGACATTCATGTACTGAAAGGAAACAATAGATTTATATAGTTATACAGCAAGAAACCATTTTGATATTTTTAAGTGTGTTTGTCTGTGTCTTTTTTAAAGTGTGTTTGTTGTGATATTTCTCTATGATGTCAAAGCTGAAAGTTCAGCATCATTACCCAGTGTCACATGATCCTTTAGAAATCATATATTATGCTAATTTAGTAACATATCTTATTATTATCGTTCTTGAAAACAGTTGCTTAACAATTTTGTGGAAACCTTGATACATTTTTTCAGGACTATTTAATCGAAAGTTTTGTTTATACTATTCATCTGCTGTAGCATTCATAACAAGTTCCAGAAATCATACGAGATAACACACATACAGCTAATGCACACTGATGATACTTTACAGCTGTTATTATGAAAAAGCAGCTGAGCCGGGGTGAGCTCGCAACGCTGTTGCAGTCAGTAACTGGCTATGTGCCTGTGTCTCTGTCATGTGCTGATGAAGAGGAACCAGAAAGAACTGCATTTGTTAAAATAGAAATCTTTTGAAAAATTATTAGTCACATTTGATGAATTTAATGCATACTTGCTGAATAAAAGTATTAATCCTAATTAAATCCTAATCATCCTCATATACTGATTGGCTTCATCTCTGTCTCCTCTCCACCAGTAAGCTGGTGTGTGGTGGGTGCTCTGATGCAATAAGGCTTTTAGTGTTGAGAAAAGCACTATATAAATGTAATTAATTATTAATATATAATTGTTGTTATTACTATTAATACAAATATCAACATTAATGAGATTAAACTTTTTAGTCATTAGGCACACAATATCCAAAACACAAAAATGTTTTGGCAATGGTGTAATGTGAAATATCCTTTTTCAGTTGCGCACCTTGTATATGCAAATATTAACAACCGGACTTCTCAAATCTAAATGAAAAGAAAATAAGCATGGCTGACTCCTGTTTACAGATTAGTCGGTTCATATGGAAACACACATCGCACACCACTTTGTGACTGTAGAAATCTTGGTAACACTTTATAATAACTACACGCTAATAATCATTAGTTAATTCATCATTTATAAAGCATTAAAAGACATTAATAAGCAGTTCATAAATATAGCTATAAATGCTTTCTTCTTGATTTAAAAGCATATCTATAATTTGTTTAATAATTGTATTTTCATCCTTTATTAATGAACAATTTATCATTTCTAAATGAAGAATTGCATTTTTTATAAACCAGTTATTTAAAAGTTTTCAGTGGTTCATAAGATTACTTAGAACATGTAAGTAAATGATTAATAAACTATTTAAATGTACATTCATACATCATATTATTCAGACATATAGTGATGGTTACTTAGTGTGTTAATAAATGCTTTATTAACATGTATTTATGCTGTAATTCAGGGTTAATTTGGGTAGTTAAAAAGCATTTAGTAGTGGTCAGTTAACTATGTTCGTGAGCTCATCTAAAGTGAGGACTATCAGGCCTTGTAAAGCATTTATAAAGGAGATTTAAAGGCTGTTAAATATTTCAATGTTCTGTATCAATGTGTTGTTTGTTACATTTTACTGTTTAGAAGATTGATGAGCCTTTAAATCTCCTTTATAAATGCTTTACAAGGCATGAATATTCCTCACTTTAGATGAGCTCACACACATAGTTAACTGACCACTACTAAATGCTTTATAACTACCTGTATTTACTACATTTACTTACACTTTCTAAGTGATCTTATGAATGACTGACAACTCTTAAATAAGTGGTTTGTAAATAATGCTATACTTCATTTAGAAATTATTAACTGATCATTAAAGTATGAAAATACAATTATTAAACGCATTATAGATATGCTTTTAATTCAAGAAGAAAGCATTTATAACTGTATTTATAAACTGCTTATTAATGTCTATTAATGATTTATAAATGATGAATTAACTGTTTACTCATGCTTAACAAATGATTAATAGCATGCAGTTATTATAAAGTGTTAACGAAATCTTCAGACTTATTTTTAAGGTTGGCTGTTTTCAAGGTTGACTGTTTTATACCCACAGTGTTTATTACCTCATATGGTTGAAAATGATTATCTTTGAATTACAGGCCTATTTTTTCTTTGCAGAGTGGGTGGGATAGGGGACATGTCCAATGATCAAATGACACCTACACAGCTGGGTTGATATGAGAAATAAGAGAGAGTGAAAGACAAAGAAAATCAGAGGGTGGCCCTTTGGGGTCAAATTCTGGGTGTTTTTTGGAAACCAGCAGAGCCAAAAACAACCTGATCTGCCGTTCTCAGTTCAGAAGTCTTGATCTAAAGGGGACTGAGAATTCTCCAGCTCTATGTCTCCATTAACATGTTTTTTAGACAATATAAAGCATTAAAAAAAATTCACTCAGGAAATTGGCCCACACATCTGTGCGTGTGTGCACACATATCCACATGTGTGTGCAGATGTAAATGCAAGAAGAGAGTGAGATGAGAGAAAGAGAGAAAAAAATATTAAAACCACCCAGCATGCACATCCCTTTACAGGA
Source organism: Hybognathus amarus (assembly GCA_030378365.1). NCBI lineage: Eukaryota > Metazoa > Chordata > Actinopteri > Cypriniformes > Leuciscidae > Hybognathus > Hybognathus amarus. The sequence goes on from JAQIUQ010007630.1 coordinate 152,445, forward strand.
TGTTCACACTCTCCCTCTCAAAACAATAATAATAAAACACACACACCATTCAGTGTCATGCATCCAAAACCAAATCGGATTTCTTTTTTGAGTGAGGCCTCATTGTGAATTATATCTAATTAAGATCAAATTAAGCTACAAAAACATTAATTATAGTTAAGACCACAGGGAAAATCCCCTGACCTCTCACCGGACCTTAGTCTTCAGTGGAGCTCTAAACTAGAATGAATATTTATGTAGTTTAATTGAGCTCTGGATGGTATGGGAGCTTGTTTCCGCCACTGAATAAAAAAATAAAATAAATAATTGTGACTTTTTATCTCACAATTCTGACTTTTTTTCTCACAATTGCGAGTTTATATCTCGCAAATTCTGACTTTATTTCTCAGAATTGCGAGATAAAAAGTCAGAATTGCGTGATAAAAAGTCGCAATTGCGAGTTATAAAGTCAGAATTGCGAGATATAAAGTCAGAATTGCGTGATATAAAGTCGCAATTGCGTGTAATAAAGTCACAATTGCGTGATATAAAGTCAGAATTGCGACATATAAAGTCAGAATTGCGTGATATAAAGTCAGAATTGCGACGATATAAAGTCAGAATTGTGTGATATAAAGTCAGAATTGCGAGATATAAAGTCAGAATTGTGTGATATAAAGTCAGAATTGCGAGAATATAAAGTCAGAATTGTGTGATATAAAGTCAGAATTGCGAGATATAAAGTCAGAATTGTGTGATATAAAGTCAGAATTGCGACATATAAAGTCAGAATTGTGTGATATAAAGTCAGAATTGCGACATATAAAGTCAGAATTGTGTGATATAAAGTCAGAATTGCGACATATAAAGTCAGAATTGCGTGATATAAAGTCAGAATTGCGAGATATAAAGTCAGAAATTGTGTGATATAAAGTCAGAATTGCGAGATATAAAGTCAGAATTGTGTGATATAAAGTAGAATTGCGTGATATAAAGTCAAAATTGCGAGATATAAAGTCAGAATTGCGAGATATAAAGTCAGAATTGCGTGATATAAAGTCAGAATTGCCGAGATATAAAGTCAGAATTGTGTGATATAAAGTCAGAATTGCGACTTATCAGGCCAATTCCAAGGGGAAAAAAAGACTAACTTTTTTCCCCTCAGAATAATTTAAATCTCACAATTCTGACTTTATATCATGCATTTCTGACTTTATAACACGCAATTGCAGACTTTATATCTAGCAATTCTGACTTTATATCTCGCAATTCTGACTTTATATCTCGACAATTCTGACTTTATATCTACGCAATTCTGACTTTATAACTCGCAATTCTGACTTTATATCACGCAATTCTGACTTTATATCTCGCAATTCTGACTTTATATTATCGCAATTCTGACTTTCCATCTCGCAATTCTGAGAAATAATGTCAGAATTTGCGAGAAGTAAACTCGCAATTGTGTGAAGAAAAGTCAGAATTGTGAGATAAAAAGTCGCAATTACCTTTTATATTTTTCATTCTATGGCGGAAACAAGCTTCCATAGGATGGTATCTTGGGGACTTTGTTCGGTAGATTTGACCCTTTTGATTGTAAAGGCAACAGAACATTTCCATTAAAAAAGTATGCTTGCCTTCTTTTCTCAAAGGCTAATAAAATTACTCATAAATGTCCATAGCTTTATGATGTAGCCTTTCCTTCACCTTCTAAAAGGCTTTTTGCTATTTGGTTATATTCCATTTTAAATGGTTTGGTGCCTTAAGAGCTTGACGCCATATTCCATGACCTTCCCTGTACAAGGTAACCGACCCAAGAAATCTGCAACACAATTGGCTGACCTCTGTGCTGAAGGTGCATTCTTATTGGCTGCTTCTGAATAACCCACTCTCCATATGTAGCCTAGTGAGATTGAAAGGAGAGCCAATCATACCTGACCCTCATGTTATGATTTTATTAAATACAGACAGGCCGAGACAGAAAGCTGTGGTGATATGATTTTCAGCTGTTGATTGGTTCCACATGTTTGGGGTTTGGCTTTAGGGATATGAGGCTGAAGTGGATTGATCCCAACAGTCTCACTGCTAAAACCTTTCCTCTAGTTTCTCTCTTCTCTGCACTTTCAATATCTTAGGCTTGAACTTTCCTTCCCTGTCTTACATAAATCTTCAAACCACCCAGACACACTCTCACAACTCCTAATGTGCTGAAATACACTCAAGTATAGGATTAGTTAGGTATAACTTTAGTAAGATATTGGACTGACGTCCCAACATCTGACCCCGAAATGCACTCTAGCCCTGGTGTGGATGAAGATCTTGTGCAGTTTGATGACATAAAGTTGACCTGTACACCGATGTGGATCGAGTATTAGCATACATTCTCTACTATTACCTTGCCTTCATGTCTTTTTCCGTCCTCATAATCCACTTCTGTGCTCTCAATTCTCTCGAATGCGTAAGATTCACGTTTACTTTAATTTTGCATAAGAAAAAACAGGGCCATCATTGTAAGCATCAGGGCCTCGTCATCAGAGACATTGTGGCTGAATATGGTGTGCTCCCCACTGTGTGAGGATGCAAGAAAAAGGAAGAGCAGTTTGGTAATTTAGTGTTGTTTTATTTTTACTGGAGGTGGAAGAGAGGCTGAGACCTGGGTTGAAGAGGGAAATCAACTGCTCTGTTCCAAAACCTAGTGGGCTGCATTTTAATGCGTCGTTGCATAAGCATAACATATCCTTTGTGGAAAGACAATGCCGTAATGCACTGTGATGAACTCACTGAAAAGATGTATCCGAGATGACGAACGAAGGGAAAGAAATGTTGATTTTAAAATGATGTTGTTAATGAAATGGATTATTTAACCTAGGGCTGCGTGATCAATCGTTTTAGCATCGCAGGATATGTGATGTCAAACATAGGGAAGTTGATCTGTGATCCATACTGACCAGGAACCACATTTTGAAATACACATGATTCTCTGATTAATTGAAATTTTATCATTTGCACGTGTTTTAAGTCCTGTCGGTTTAAACGTTCAAACGTTTTTAAGCCATTAGAGCGCAAAAGAGAATTAATTTTTGCGTCAACGAACAGGTGCAAAGAATATAATGTTAAAATTATACTGCTATCCGTCATTAATCACTTTTTGTAGCTTTAACAAATATTAATTATATTAAATTTAAACAGTGAAGACTGTAGGTAACGTCTTTAGATTACAGCCTGAAAAGTACTGTGTAAGTCAAACGATTTTACAGCGTACCTTTCAGTAATTATACTGTATTAAGTACATACATGTAGGTTTAACAATATGTAAAGTTTGGAGAATAAAGGGGTAACAACGAGGAAACGTAAATTATTTAAACTGTATTTTACTATATTTACTAAAAGATTAATACTGTAATAATTTCATAATTTCTTTAATTCAGTAAATGCAGCCTTGGTGAGTATAAGAAAAAAAATCTTGCTAGCCCCAAACTTTTGATTGGTAAGTTTGTGTGTGTGTGTGTTACATTGTAAATTTTAAGATAACTTCTTACAAAAAGTAGTATTTTAATGTAAAAATACTCAATATCATATAATAAGCAATATAATATACTATCTACAATTTTTTTTTCAGACAAACAATTAACAGGTTTTTACTGTGCTTTTTTATTATTCGTTGAAGTTATAGACGTATTTAACAAGCCAAGTGTGTACTGCCCATTGAAGATTTTTTTTAATTTTGTCCATTCCACAGAATTTTGTGGATTACCCTCACAATCAGTGCAAAACTGTGTAAAAGTGGATCCATATGTCACCTTCCAGTCATATTGAACTAAGCTATATCAAACCACGCGCCTTTAATGAAAAATACCATACAGCGTGTCATTCCGCAATATTCCGAGTTTGACGGGAAAGTGTGAGATCTTTTGTGTTGCAGGTTTAGTCAGATTTTTTTGGCCATAGGACACAGATGTTTCACATTAGTCCTTGACCCCTCTGTCTCAATGCCTTATAGAAGTTAAATGTTCATGCATGCTCATAATCTCTCTCTTCCTCTTCAAGTGTTAATCTGTTCATCCTTTCTATGATGTGTTTGAAACAATTGACATAGCTGGGGGAAACACCTGTCAGCAACAACAACAAATCCCTTTTCCTTGGAGGAGATTAAAAAAACTCTATGAGATCAGATCCTACCTCAAAAAGACAAATCTGACCTTGAGGGGCTGAAGAGGTGTTCTGTTATTAAATCTATACCTCTCCTCCTCTGCTTTTTCTCTCTCCTTCTCTCATTCTTTCAGTTTTCTCCCTGATTTATCTTATTTCTCACCTTCTAACTTTTCATTTCTTTTTTCACTTTTCTTCCTCCTCTTGTAGCTGTGTTCTCATCTTGCTTATTTGGTTACAATACAGGTCCATTTCTCTCTCTCTGACTCACATCTCCTCAATGTCTAGAGGATGCTTGCTTATTGAGAGGGTGGGTGCCTGCTGGAACAGCGCCAGTCTCAGAATATGGGGTGAGTCATATATTGCTGCTGGCATACTGTGACAGCGGGCACTGGTTCCTCTTCACAGGCGTTGTGAGCACACCCTGGCTCAGCTGCATTTTCATAATAACAGCCGTAATGCAACATCAGTGTGCATTAGCTGTATGTGTGTGATCTTGGATGATTTCTGGAACTTGTTATGAATGCTACAGATTGTGTGTGCTTAGGTGAATAGTACAAACAAAATATTGTAGATAAGTGACTCAAAACATGCATGGTTTTTCATGGATGGAACTTTTTTCCATAAAATTTTTTTCAGCAGTTAGTCTACAGGAATTGTCCAGCAGAACATCCAGGCTGCTCTTTTATTATAAATCCAAAAATGTACCATAAAAATAGTTCATACCATTTAAACTATTCCATTAATCTGTTACGAACTCCAGCTGGAGTGCCATTTATTGCCACCAGAGGGCACACAGCCCCAGACTATTGCCACTCTATTAAGGACTTAATTACCCATAATTCACTGCCCAGACTCATCATCCCTAATTGCTGTCATCTGTGTCTCATTAGCCTCATTAGCTCACCCAATATAAACCTGGTCAGTTCAGTCATTCTTTGCTAAGTCTTGTGTCTGTACTGTGTTTCTGAGCATTCTCCTAGTTTTCACACTGGCAGTTTAGTTCGGAACGGGGCATGGTTTGCATGAAAAATCGCTAATGTGAACGCTGTTATGGGACCAGGGCACGCACTGGGTACCGAACCCGAGACTACCTGGAGGAGGTGGTCTGAGTTCGGTTGCTTCCGAACCGTGCCGCAGTTCGCGTGAATGTGAAAGTAACACAGATTCAGGACGCGCACTTGATCAGGAAGTAAAGTATCCTGCGCATGCTTTTAGCTGATTGTGATGTATACAGTTAAATCAAACACTTGTAAAACACTTGGGCTCGGACCAGTGTAAAAGCCCACTGATTCCCTAATTAGTTTTTGATTCTTTGCCTGTTCCTTTGAATTACTCTGTTTTGCCTCTGCCTTGGACTCTGATATTGTTTGAACTCTTTGCCTGTATTATGTATTACCCTTTTAACCCTCTGGGTTGTTCATTTAACAGTCACACTTGGGGTGTTCATGTCCAAATGGACCCAAAAGGCAGGATTCATATTTTAAAAAAAAAATCATGATTTTTTTTTACTTGTTTTTTATACATTTTTTTCTTTTCTTTTTGGTGTTTTGAGATAATTGTGTGATTTATAATTAATATTTATGCAATAATTATGACCCATTTTTCCCATTGAACATAATAGAATTTTTTTATTTTATTTATTTATTTATTATTTTTTTTTAAATCAAAGCTGTATTACATTTTAGAGTGAAGCTTAGGCCTCATGAAAGCAATTTTTGAAAAAAGATAGATGTCATATGGTAGACACACTGAGCATTTGTATCATGCAATAGCACATGTTTACCACTATAGTGGATTTACAGTACAGTTCTCTGTAGAAAGGCTTAGGGATTCTAGTGATTTTTGCAAATATATACCAATTTTTTTAGGTTGTTGATTGTTAAAATATAAAAACATATTGTGTGTGTATGTGTGTGGCTGTGTCTGTTTTGCACTCTTGATGTTTTATAGATTCTCAAAGACTATTTTTGTCTTGTTTGTTTGGTTGGTTGGTTTAGATGGTAATTTGAAGTGCCAGTTTTAATTTATTATACAATCAAATCTGAACATTGCTTTGGAAAGAGAACAAATGGAAAGCATTTTGTTACCCAATGTTTAATTCTAACTTATTCTAACTTAATAAAAATGCAATTCTTTCAGTTTTCATATTTTTGACAATTTCACATTCATTTGGGGGTCACAACCCGAAGGTCCTGAGTGACTATTTTTACAACCACTTAGACTGTTCACATCCTGTCCCCAATTTTTTGTGTGTTCACATACCTAATACCATAAAAGTCACCTAGGTAACATTCCGATGAAGCTGTGATTTTTAAAAATTCTAAACAGATTTATGTAATCTGAATTTATGAGTGTAAAAGTGTGTGTGTGTTTGTGTGTGTGCGTGTGTGTGTGTGGCTGTGTCTGTTTTGCACTCTTGATGTTTTATAGATTCACCCCTTCACTGTTGTGTGCTTTGTTTATGGATTGTGTCTGATTTGTAGATTGTACGCACCAAAAAAACTCAGTTTTTTTTTCAAATTTTTGCCAATTTCCCATTCATTTCCTGAACACCCCAAGTGTGACTATTTTTTACAACCACTTAGACTGTTCACATCCTGTCCAAATACCAACAAAGTCACCAATTTTCGGACCATTCCGAAGAAGCTGTGATTTTTTAAAAAAATTTATTTGAATGCTTCGGGTCCATTTGGGCCGAACAACCCCAGAGGGTTAATACTGCTTTGGATTCTCAATATGTGTTTCGAAGCAGTACATAACAGTGGGTTTACTTGGCCAAGGTATAGATTGGGGACAAAGTCCAAAATCAAGATCAATTTGACAAATGTCCTTTTCCACACATTTGTGGAAAGTTGATTCATACTGTAAAGGAAATGCTGCTGTTTTTGTTCATTATAAAATTGTATATAACACAACATAAATACACTACCTAACTAAAGGTTCTTGCTTCTCCTAAATCCTCAACTCTTCTTGCTCCATCTCCTATTCCCTCCATCTATTCCTTTCCCTCATCTCTTTCTACCTTCCCTATTCCATCTCCCTCTCAATATTACCCCTTCCCCTATCCTCTCCAAAATCTCTCTCTTACATTTCTTGTCCCCTTTTATAGTTTTTGTCAGATAGCTGTGTAAACAATTAGGAAATTTAGTAACTCAGCAGATATTCATTTGGGGCTAATTGAGAGCACATTGGATTGGAAAAAATGGTGCACAAATAAAAAGAGCTGCAATAGTTTTTTTCCCTGATATTTAGGTTGGCTGTTTGAATGTGAAAACATTTGAGAAGTTTGCAATTTGCATGAAATTAAAGAACATTTACAACCTGTTAAGGACCGTTCCAAAGTGTTCAGATCACTGTGCTAGCTGTTTTGAGAACAGTGACCTGGGCTTGGAGAAATGTGTCAAATCTATTGAGAAAAACTATTTATAATCTGTAATTGTTTGTGAGTTAGAGCAGATGCCCTCGTACAAAAACAAAAACACCTCTTTAATTCTGTCAGTAATTACCAGCACAGGCTGAATTTAATGATAATTTAACAGCATGTTGAGTGAAACTGATGTAAACTGAGCAACAGAGGAAGTTGTGTTCCATCTCACAACTCTTAATGAGCGATAAGGAGGGGTGGATGTCTTTCAGAAAGTATCAGAAGTTCTTCACACACTCGTAAAGATGAAACGGATGCTTAGTCATTTACTCTTCATCCCTAATGTAAAACAATCACACAAATACCGAGATGCAGTGATAGAAAGTGTTAACAGAGAGACTATGAGGTTCAAAGGTTCTATAGTCACATGTGTTTGTTATTTAAAAATAAGTGTAGGCAATTTAGAAGTTCATCGGTGCAGTTTAATGATAAAGTCTTAATTGAACTTTCTTGAATTAGCCATTATTGGATTTTTAATTTTGCTTTTTCCCATTATTTTTACATTTATATTACATTTATATTAAAAGTAATCTTTAGCAAATCATAAAATAAATATGCATTTATTATAATGGTGTGAAACCTAAATTCAATTGTTGCATTTAAAGTATTTTGTGTGTTTTATTTTTATTTAATTTAGTCAAAATAGAATAAATATTATAAACAAAATAATAATCAGCTCATCTATATCAGTCTGACTCCGGGTTTTTATTGGTGCATGCCTGTTTTAAAATGAAGGTTTAAATAACAGTTTCAATAATTGTGATAGTAAAGATAATCACAAAATTAAGCAACATTAAAATCAAGTGAATTGTATATTTATTTATTTACTTACTTACGGGTAAGCCATCAGTAAAACAGATGGCAGTTGCAATTGTAACCAGACCTATAAAAGGTATAATAAATACTTTATTATAATTTGCATACTGAGATAACTTTTGTTTCATAGAGGTATGCTATAAAAAGGTTTGCACTGCAAGCACAATGGATTTACTTTAACCCTTTTAAAGCACATCACACCTAAACTTATTTTAAAGTAAAAAAAAAGTTTTTATTTGGTTACACTTTATTTCAATCTGTCTGTGCTACAGAATAATACTATTTCATATATGTAAAGTGCTTACTACAGGGTTAGGAATAGGGTTGGGTTAAATAAAGTGTTACCGAGTATTTCTTTAGATCATCTCTCTTTACTTGCACATAATAAAGGAGAAGGAGTGAAGAATGGGGTGTTTGAGAGACCTTAGAAACATGAACACAAATGGTTACACGCAGCTGAGTAAAAGAACAGCAAGAGAAGAGTAAAAGGGACTTTTACTCTAAATTGCTCTTGTAATAGTGATAGATTGAGAGAAACAGAGCAATAGATCTAAATAACTGCTCTTAGTGTCTGATGTTTTTCTCTTCTTCATCAAGCACTCATCATGAACATCGCTCATCATATGGCCTCAATACACTCTGCTGCTGTGGGGGTCATGCATATTGTGTGTGTGTGTGTCTTGTGTCTTACAGTAAGTCCCCCTCCCCATCCCATCCCATTCCATTCCATTAATCACTCATAAGCGCCCACACCTTAACCTGCAGCCTGCCAGTTGAGAGGCTGGACCAGTGCTCTCTTAAAAGCCTCTTATTAAAAATCCACTTTTATGAAATTACCGCTCGGACTACAATGATGGGAGCAGCTATGAACTTACACTGCCAAACCTCATTGTGTGTGTGCATTAGGGCCTCCATCACAGGCACCCCTCAGAGCGCAGGGAGGACGATAATGGCCAGGTGTGGTTAGTGGTCACCACAGCACAGTCATCAGTGTAGAGTTGCTCTCTGCTGGATTCCCACTCTCATGACCTGGTGACTCACTGTAAATGACTACAGTATATGGGGGATTTTGATACATTACAAGCCTTCGTCCTATTTTTATGAGTCTTCTTTTCTTTTTACAAGAAAATGGTTCATTATGTTCTCCTCTCCTCACCTCTCATTCAGTCACTCTAACACAGCTTGTCACCACTGTATTTGCTGATCTTTACCAGGCTTTTTAGCGTAACCAGAAAGCATTGAACCAGTTTCAGCAACTTGACTATGCTGGTAAATGTAAGGTTAACCAAAATGATCTCCACTTTCTCATGACTTAAAGGATTAGTTCACTTTTGAAAAAACTTTTGCTGATAATTTACTCACCCCCATATCATCCAAGATGTCCATGTCTTTCTTCAGTCGAAAAGAAATTAAGGTTTTTGATGAAAACATTCCAGGATTTTTCTCCATATAATGGACTTCCATGGGAACCAGACGGCCCAAGCTCCAAAAGATCGTTAATAACAGTTTCAGATCCAGCTTCAAATGTCTTTAAACGACACCAGACGATGAATAAGGGTCTTATCATGCGAAACGATGGGTTATTTCAAAACTTATTCCAAAAATGTAACTTTTCTAAGGACAAATGGTAGCCTAGCTCTATTCTGGAGGCGCGTTTGTAACGTCACGTAATACGTAATTACGTTCAAAAGGTCACGGGCGACATAGCTGGAAGTACAGAGTCAGTAAGTTGAACACATAGGTTGAACGTGCAAACTAACTCAAACACCGTTTACAAAAAAAAAAAAGGAATTAAAATGTAAAATAACGATGTCGGACGATTTTGATTCTGTACTTCCGGCTGCGTCGCTCGTGACCTTTTGAACGTAATTACGTATTATGTGACATTACAATCGTGCCTCCAGAATAGAGCTAGACTACCATTTGTCCTTAGAAAAGTTACAATTTTGGAATAAGTTTTGAAATAACCCATCGTTTCGCATGATAAGACCCTTATTGGTCGATCATGGTGTCATTTAAAGACATTTGAAGCTGCAATCTGAAACTGTTATTAACGATCTTTTGGAGCTTGGACCGTCTGGTTCCCATGGAAGTCCATTATATGGAGAAAAATCCTGGAATGTTTCATCAAAAACCTTAATTTCTTTTCGAACTGAGGAAAGAAAGACATGGACATCTTGGATGACATGGGTGAGTAAATTATCAGCAAAAGTTTTTTCAAAAGTGAACTAATCCTTTAAACACAGTGCAGAATAAGTTTAACTCAATGTGTGACTTGCAGTTTTTTTGTAATTATTTGTGACAAAGTTCACCAATGAAAGTTTCACAAATTAATATTAAGTCATTGATTACTCACCCCATGCTGTACCAACCCCATAAGACCTTTGTTCGTCTTCGGAACACAAATGAAGATATTTTGGATTAAATCTTAGAGGTGGATCATTCCTCCATAGACTGCCTAAGGGATCTAAACTTGACGGCCCAGAAAGTCATTGAAGAAATGTTTAAATGTTCCATTTGACTACAGTGGCTCAACTATAAGTTCTATCAAGCGACGAGAATACTCTTTGTGCAAAAAACAAACAAACAAAAAACAACTTTATTCGACTACTCCTTTTCTTCCTTGTAGGCCTGAGACGAGAGTTCAAGAGATTTCCACAACGCATGTGCGAGAACTGAACGAGAAGGAGTGGAGTTAGATCACAGTTCTTGCGCATGCGTCGTGGAAATTTCTTGAACTCTCGTCTCAGGCCTACAAGGAAGAAATGGAATAGTCGAATAAAGTCGTTATTTTTGTTTGTTTTTTTCGCACAAAAACTATTCTTGTTGCTTGATAAACTTATATTTGAGCCACTGTAGTCAGATGGAATATTTAAACATTTTCTTCAATGACTTTCTGGCCATCAAGTTTCAATCCCTTAGGAGCCTATGTAGCAGTGATCTACCTCTCAAATTAAATAAAAAAGATCTTCATTTGTGTTCCGAAGAATAACGAAGGTCTTACGGAGTTGGTACAGCATGGGGGCGAGTAATTAATGACTTAATTTTCATTTTTGGGTGAACTAACCCTTTAAACCTCATTTCTAACATCAGTCTGTCTGTGTAGTTACTGTTGTTGACTAAGATTCTGTGCCGTGAACTTTGCAAACCCCTGTGAATAGTTGTTCCCAAGTGATCCACAAGACTACATTTCAGTCACACAGATTGAAAGGTTATGAGGAAAGATACAAATCCCAGAGCTCCCACAGTGAACTGAGCGGCTCCATAGTGTGTGGCCTGAAGTTCATTACTGTATATAGCGCTTGGAAGAGCAATGCATAAACAGTCATTTTTCTTAGAGGGATGCGGCGTGCACTCCAACAATAAGCACTTACAGATACAATCAAAAATAAAATAGAAAAGTTTTGCATTGTTTACTTGATATTAGTTTGAGTGTGTTCGTTGTCTTGAGTTATAGCAGAAGGTTTAGACCGAGGTGGCCTAACACAAGGGGGTAGCTATAAATGTCACAATTCGTGGACATAAATGTTCACAGATGCCGGAGTGAGGAAATGTAAAGGCTGATAAAGAACCACACCTAGACAGATGGACTGAACGCACACATGACCTGACATATGGATTGATGCTGGAGCTTTAAAAATCTATGGTTAAATATAACTTTTTTTTTTGGACATAATTATTAGGGCTGTCAAATGATTAATCACGATTAATCACATCCAAAATAAAAGTTTTTGTTTACATAATATATGTGGGTGCACTGTGTATAATTATTTTGTGTATATATATATATATATATATATATATATAAATGAACACAGATGCATGTATATTTAAGAAAAAAAATATATATATAAATATTTATATATAATATAAATTATATATAAGTCTATATACAGTATATATGTGAAAATATTTCTTAAATATATACAAGCATGTGTGTGTATTTATATATGTAAAATAATTATACACAGTGCACCCACATATATTATGTTAAAAAAAAACTTTATTTTGGATGTGATTAATCGTGATTAATCATTTGACAGCCCTAATAATTTTATATTCATATATTTTGTGTGTGTGTTAAGTTTAGTTTTATTTGTATTACTGTTAGGTTAGATTTCTCCCCAAAGTTTTTTTTTTTCATTTGGTAAAACAGACGTTAAATATTGATAAATCAGGCTGGATAAGTTTATACAGTTTCTGTAGAGTTCACCTTCCAGAAATTGTACCAGTGGGTTTCATGGCACATTAAACACTTTGATGACTGTAGTTTTACATCAATGGATATGGCTGAGCTCGCTATGAAACACCTCAGTTGGACTTAATTGCAGGTACGGTACTCTTTGGAAGCTTGCCTATGTTGTACTTAAAGGGAAATTCAGTACATATGGTTTCCTCTTAGCTGATCTAACCCAATCAGACACACTCCATTTGGATCATTTAGGCAGCCAAACTCAAATGCAGAACAAAGCTGGTTTCACACACCAGCCAATAACAGATGGGGGCAACTTTGAGGTCACAGGAAGTGGCATAAGGTGAGGTGAGCCAAATTAGGTGACCCAGTGAGTGATAATTGAATAATTGTGATTGAAAGAGTATGTTGATTGCAGGCATATAAATGATGATACACAAATCTGGTCTGCAAAGTAAGAAAATGAATCACATAATCATTTTGGGTCTGTGACAGTGTCTCAAATAACACATTGATAACTTTTATTTAGACTGTACATAGCATATGAGCATCCCATGAGCATATGAACATAAACACAAAGATAGGCAGGAAATGATTTGACACACCACCACTAAAACAACCAAGGAATGTAACTCCACTTTGTCAGTTTCTTTAGGGTTGTTGGACTCGTGATGTGATTTGTGAGGGCATGTTTGACATATACCCACAGCCTCAGTGCTGATGTGCTTTTTCATTACAGTGTGTGGTCTTGTACTGTCAATGCAAACACTTACAATCCGCATATGTCATTTAGATTGTGTTGCTCAACTCTCTAAAGCATTAAATCTTTAAAAGCATTTGTAAAGGGACGGTGAACACAAATTGAAGTCAAAGGGGAGCCTGTTTAAAGTAATGCAGAGATTCTACATCAGAGGTTTCAAACTCGGGTCCATAGTCCCTCAAGGACCGAAAATTTTAACTAAAATAGATAAAAAAAAATTCTAAATTTTAACAGTAGGGATTATTAAAAAACAAGTCCTACAAATATTAAAAAATTGTTTTTATATGTTTTGTAGTTTTTCATTTCCATGTGATTATCTTTTGATTGCACACCGGTTGTATGGTTAAATGTTGCTCTAAAATATATTTTACGTTTTGAGAATATTTTTTTCCTGTACAAATTTACAAGAATTTAAGTACTGTGAGAAAAGTTTAAATATTGTTTTCAGAAAACTCTACATTATGCATGGTAACTGAAGAGGGTTTTGTTTTACAGCTACGTGTATATGCAATTTTAATATGTGTAAAATAACAAACATTGCAGTGAATTAACAGATTTTTTTACAAAAAAAAAAACTTTGGCATGTCAGACCACATATTTCAAGTTGTGGTTTCTGTGATAATACAGTCTTTTGTATTTTTATTTTTTAAGAAAATATTGTCTCCACTTGAGCACTTACATGCCTGTCACCTGAGATTTAATTTTGTTCTGGTCAAATCTTGTAAGCTAGGCTTAGAAAAACAGTTCTATGTGTATATTTTTTTAAACTTGGCCTTATGCGCTTGTCATTCCTTGGAGGCATGAGAGCAAAAAACCACTTCCGTATGATTTGAAAGGGAAATGTGGATATGCTGATACTGTATCCACAGATTTAATGATGCGTGTATGATTGGAAAGGACATCACTGAACTGTCCGTCCCTCTGAAATCCCTATGAGTAGTGGTATCAGAAACCCCTGAAGTATCTTGTCTGGTTTTAATCTTTCCTTAATGGTTACAGTTAGTGCTATCCTGTCTCAAGGAGGTACACAGTAGTCCAATCATTATCCAGGGTTTTTTGGCATATGGGATTATTATTCTCCGTCTCACATTCTTCATTCTGTTTCTGTCTGTTTTCCCTAAATCCCTCAAACGTATTTGAGCGAGGGTGTCTGTTTACCCTCCGAGAGATCAGCGAGGTCGATGGTTAGAAAGCGCATATCCGTTCAGAAAGTGAGTCTTTGGGCGGAAGCAAGAAGTAGTGACTCTTTACCTGAATTTGATTTTGATAGCTTTTCTGAACATGATCAGATGGAAAGTGGTTTGTTTGTGTTAGCTTTAAATGTTCCGCCCTCAACAATCAAATAATTAGCTCCTGAGACCATCAATCTAGACATCAGTCAGCAAGCTGTAGGGTCAACTAAACAAATCAGTGCAAAATTAGGCCACCCTTCAGGCTATTTTCTCTAGCAACATCTGTGATGAGATTAGACCTTAGGAAGATCTTGTTTGTCTGAATATAGAGGCTTGATTAAAACAAGCAAACGGTCCTACTACTGTAAGACAGATCACACAGTGCCATAGTGTGCTGTAACAACTTTTCCAAACCCTACACAAAGCTGTTTATTTGATCTACACTTTAAAGTGTCTGTTCCTGATTGGCTTTCAGATTAGGTCAATTAATGGCCACAATTTACTTCCACTTTCTAGTTTTTTGGGGTTTTTTTTAGTCAGTGTTGAAGACTAGCATCAACACAATATGTGCTGGTGACCAGAAAGGCCTTAATTTCAGCATGAGAGGGCAGGGAAAGAAATGCAATGAGATAATGTTGGGGATTGGATGTTACTTTAAATTAACATCATCAATACACATTTGCACGTGTGAACTTTAACTCTTTTCAAATGTATTTTTTTTTCAGAAAGACAAACTATTGCAGAAAAAAAACATATGGTGTGATGTTACTTAGTTAGAGCACTTTCTAATCTGTATAATGTGTTTTGAATCGTGCAGATGAAAGGAGGAAGGAATGTACTAGATCAGCAGGAAAGTTATGTAATTCTGCTGTATATGTCTTAAAGGGATACTCCACTTTTTTTTGAAAATAGGCTCATTTTACAACTCCGCCAGAGTTAAACAATTGAATTTTACCTTTTCGAATCCATTCAACTGATTTTCTGATATATAGAAGAATATCAGTAACAGTTTCTGTTCTCATTGACTTCCATAGTAGTAAAAAAATATACTATAGAAGTCAATGAGACCAGAAACTGTCAGGTTACTGATATTCTTCTAAATATCAGAAAATCGGCTGAATGGATCCAAAAAAAGTGGAGTATCCCTTTAATACATCAAGCTCTTTTCAAATAAATCCTTGCAAGGGTGCCGTTTCCCGAAAGCATCGTTAGACAACTATGGTTGCAAGTTCTGTTGTTATCAGAATCGCTCAATGAGTCGATGTTTCCCGAAACCATCGTTTCAAATGTTTTATTTAGAACACAATGTGTTAGACATCTTTGAGTTTGTCAAAATATTTAAAGCACCGTTTTTGAAGACTGCCCATGTGCGAACGTGCTCTACTACGTAAGAACGAACCTATTATTGAATCTGGAAATAAAGCAAAATAAATAGTCCTGCGATGCCATGTCTGTAATAAACTCAAACAGTTTCATTAAAAGAAGTTATGGTTACAATTTATTTTAATGTGTCCCTGTTACAGTGTAAATACAGATTTAATCCTGAGTGAAAATAATTAACTTCATCTACTAAAGGGTTAGGCTAGGATCAGGATTTGGTTGAGGGTTAATTGCATGTAGTTATGCCTGATTTATAGTTATTAATATAGTAAACATAGTAACGTGTGTAACAAGGACACATTAAAGTGTTAATAAAAATAAGTTATTACTCACGTGCATGACGTTTTAAACCAACATGGTTGAACAACCACTTTGCGACAAATATGGTTTCGGGAAACAGTTGTGACTAGCTACAGTAGTTGATTTCTTCAACGATGCATCATACTATGGTAGTTAAGCAGCGAGTTACGTCGTTGTAGGCCTCAACAATAAGGATTTTCTGCTGCCCCAAATAGGCCAGTAATTAGATTAGTAAAAGTATATTATACTGTATATGTAAAATGTATTCAATTTATTTTTATAGACCAATTTCATTGAACATTTATGAAAAGAACAGTCATAATTTAACAGTTCTAAATACATATACTTTGGCATTTTTGGCATACATTAAAGAACAGTTCTGAAAAACTGATTCCTGTATCAAAATTTATAGGCAAGACAAGTAGTTTGTTTAGGCCTGGTTTGTAGGGAATTACACACCTGTGCACATTTAAGCGCACATAACTTTATAATCCATTCATATTGCGCATGTGAACACCATCAGCGTTTATCACAGGTTCGCCTTTAAAGTCTGTTTAGAGAGAACGGTGTTATCTTAGCGCGGCCCCTAATTTAAGAACAAATTATAATTTTAATGGAAGTGAATCAATCAAAACTAACTTTAGCTGGAAAATCAAACCAAACCAATCTCTGTTACCTTAAAATATATCATTATCTCTGTAAAGCTGTTTTGAAACAATCTACATTGTTAAACTTTGACTGACTTGACTTGATCATAATGTATGTAAGCCATATAGCATTACCCCAGCTGTCTTTAAATTGGCACAGTTTGCATCAAAAAATGTTTAATACTTAACAGAAAACTAAATGTTTTAGTTTGCATGGCATAAAAACACATGTACATGGCCAACAAACATAACATGTGGTGACAAACCAGAACCATCCATATTGTTGAGCCCTTAAATGTTATACAACAGATATATCATTTTGATGAAAGCATTCCACTGACACAAAAAGGATTTATGTATACCATAATCCACAATATACATGACTCGTAAACTTAAAGCCAGTTTTTCAAGTCCTCTGCAGTCTGAACCCAATGTTAGTCCTCTAAAGATTTTTGTTGTTTGTTTCAGTATTAAAATCTAATTTTTCATGTCTGGGGAAAAATGAGGTTAAAGAAGCTAATCAATCTCTCATTTGTAGATTTATTACCTCTGGATCTTTCTCTCCCATATTTTACTGTACCATTATGGCTGGCATCTCTCACAAACACCTACTAATGATTTTACCAGAGAGACGCTGACGCGACAAGATACACATGTAACTTAAAACTGTTTTGTTTTTATAGGGTTAAACCTTGTAAGTTCTCATCCACCTATATATACACACACACAGTAAAATAAAATCCTTCATGCTTGTTAAGAAGTAGTTGCTCCTGGCTGTATAATAACATATCAGCTGTATTGGACCCTATTAGATTGTTGCAACAATAGTCCCTAAAGTGTCAGGTACAATTTCACAGAATGTCAAAGCCACATTTGATTTTACAGTAGAGAACAAGTCACCACTGGTGGGAAAATGTACCTTAGAGGTTCAAATTTACTCCTTTTTCACCAAAGCATTTTGAGAGCCGGTTTGGGAGCCGGTGCCTGCGGCACGAAACCAGTTTTGTGAGTTTCGACAGCCAAAGAACCGGTTCTCGGCCAGGAAAACTGGTTCCAAAGCGGCACCAACTCTTTGCTGGACTATAGAACCGTTCTTTTACCATGTCATGCTTACGTTCTGGGGTTTAGATGTGATCTAAACATCTTTTCTGACCATCGCAAAGCCAGGAGTAGAGTTGGGGTACTCCGACTTGAGTCCAATTTTGAATGAACTCGGACTTGTCACGCACTCGGATGAATTTGTACTCGGACTTGACACGGACTCGGATATTTTAGACTTGGAAAAATGTTCAATCCAATCGAGTCCGGGCACTGGAGGACACATTATTCAAAAACGAAACAAACCTACTTGTGTTGTGTCCGCGTTGAGCATTATAGCCAATCACAGACATGTATATTAAGTGCATTAACGCAGTGAGCAAATCAGAGGCATTTTAGAGTCAACATGCAGAGAATTCGCTCAAAGTACATGTTTAGAATCAGCACGAGCTTTATCCTTTTGCAAATCCCCTTATAAACAAAGTCTCAACAATCAATATAAATGAGAGATTCACTGTGCAGTGCGGATAACTTCAATGTTTATGACGAGTTTTAGGGAGAGTGCAGAACGCGGTAAGTGATGGCTTAAAGGGAGCGCTATTGACAATCTAAATAATAATTCAGTTTTTCGTGCTTCTAGAGCACCAGTGGTTACGTTTACAATGTAAATCAAAAACAGTCAAAAATGCATTTAAATGTTGGAGTGAATCCGTGAAAGTCCAGTCCTGTGAGTCATGAAATTGCAATGATTGACAGTAACCATAGCAACATGAGAATGTGATAAACATAGCAACATTTTACATACCTACACCTTTCAGAATCTCCAAAATGTATTTTTTCTTTTCTTTTTTATTAATAGGAAGGATCATAAAAACATTGTTTCTATTCAGTACTGCACTGAAAAAGCTTTTTCACATAACAGATGTTTAATGGCCTAGTCCACAAGACAAAATACAAGACAAATTACTTGATTTTAATATTGTGTGTCATTACCTGAATGATCCATAACTATTTTTTGTTTGTTTGTTTTGTAATGGTTGTTCATGAGGAAAAATTCTCCAGCTCTGACACATTCTTTGCTTTTCCAGCAATCTTCTGCATATTTGACTCCTTACTAGCAGTGACAGTGAGATCCATCTTTTCGCACTGGTGACAAGTGAGGGACTCACACAGCAATCATTACAAACCCTGCAAATATTTAACGATGTTCAAAAGGAAGCATCCGTTAAGGATGGAACTGGATGTAAATTGGTGTAAATTGTTAAAAAAAGAATTAATTAATTTAGTCCTGCCCTTCATAGGCTAAAAAAGATATTAGCATGTAAAACAAAATAATAAAAATGTAAACATCACCATCATCTTGCTCAAAAGAATACCCCTGGCTCTTAATGCATCGTGTTAGCCTGACTTCTGTCAGTACTCATATTCTAATGAGAATATGAGTCTGAGACTGCTCCATTAAGCTTTGATTATGAGGCGTATTGTAACCGAACCAGGAAAAAACAACAACTCTGCACTCAATTGGATAGTCCGGTAGACCTACAACCAATCAGAGCAACGCAGTAAGTCAACTCCTTTTCATAGCGCAGTTTTCAACTACAGAACTTACTTATTTTAGAAGTTAAATAACAAGTGTTGCTTTTTTTACTTACTTCTCCATGAGTGTGACCAAAGGAGAAATCACAACGACCACAGGCTTTTCATTACGTCCCATCTCTTAGTGACCATCGGAGCCAGCTGATAAGTTACACTTTTCCCGAATCATGTGGGAAGGACGGCAAAACATCTTTCCGATCGACAAATGCCTTGATTGCAGTTCTCTGTTTGTCTATTAAAATTAATGCACTGTCGATTTATTTTACAACAGACGCGACAGCAGAATCTATACATCTCAGTTCTCCAGCTGCAGTCATCTCTGAGGAAAATCAGTTAAGCGCTTGTTGATAATGTGATGATTACTTGCAGATCAATCTGTCCATCATGGTATAAAGCCCGCCCTGGCAATTTGATTGGCCCGATGATTTCTGAACCGATCATAATTACTCCTCAATGGTCCGAGTCAAGACCGAACTTCCCGTCCAAAAAATGTTGTGGGCGGAGTTCGGTGCTGGCATCCAGGCTAGCATTGTGTTGCATTCTGAGCATTACCTTGCAAATACCTTTTTCTCTTTGCTCCTCAATATATTTTTCACTGTGTGAGAACATGTGGAGTGAGAGCGGAATGGCTTGTGGGACGTAGCAACAGTAACTAAGAGGGGGGGGGGGGGGGTCTATGTGAAAGGTCAATTTCAAATCATTTAAATCTTTGTGGACTTGGCTGGACTTTGACTCTGACTCAGATGTTAAGGACTTGGACTCAACTTCGGACTTGACAAAGGTGGACTTGGACCCAACTCTCAGCCAGTAGAAGCATTTGCAGAAACATGATGATGGAGTCTGCCTTTGTAATTGTTATGCTTGAAGTTGGTACAAGCTTTTGTTTTGGAAACATTTGGAAACATTATAAGCAAAGAAGAAAACAGTCACAATATAGAACAAATAAATGGAAAGAAAAAAAAGATTATATATATAAAAAAAAGATTAAAAGACTTACATCTTGTAATTGTTTTAAAAGTATTCTTACAAGTTAGAGATTATCCCAAAATAATGTTGGACTTCCAAGCGTTTCTAGCTAAGACATATGGCGACGTACACAGTGACGTAACAATGTCATTTCCTGGGCGCTCTAGTCAGTGGAAAAACAAAACAGGTTCTGAAAGGGTTTGCAAGTTGAATCAACTCTGAACCAACTTTAAACTAGCACCAGTTCCAAACCAGTTGTTTTTTGGTGCACCAAAGGGGCTATTGTGCTTACCAGAACACAGCACCAAGTCCTTATTAATGACCCTACAGCCCGAATTAAAGTTGTTTAATTTCAACCTTATGCAATCAACTGTTCACATTGATTGAGGCAATTAACTAAAAGCTCTTATTCTCCCTGGCTAAATCAGGGCTGTTTACTTTGCTAGCTCTCCTCAGCTCCCAAACAGGGTGTATTAGAATTAGTTGTCAAAGACTACTTCTCAGTAACTATAAGGTTAATAGTCAAAAGTCACAGTACACACATGCTTGTTGTTTGTTTTGCATAAATGTTGATAGAATATGGACATTTCCATATATGGTAATTTCTGTTTAACAGCATACATTTTATCTTTAAAATAGATATTATCAACAAAGAATTTCTGATCCATTTCTTTAATGGCCTCATTTCAGGAAGCACCCTAACTCATCCTGAATGGACTTTCAAAAGGGAGCCTCCTTGCAGTAATCTCAGTCTTGTGGTCACTGATGGGTTACGGCTGTCATCACATCCTCACAGACTGAAGAGAGCCATATGGTTTTGAGGGAATGTTATGATTCCCTGTGAGGATGAGAAATGAGGTAGAGGTGATCTGTGTCCTTTGAAACACATTTCTTTTTTATCAGAAACACACACAGTTTAGATACCATCTTGCTTCTGAAGGTACTTTTCACTTTTCATAAATATGCACACAATGTGTCCCATTACTTTAAGTAAATGTTTTTACATTTAGATATGGTAGATAAACGATCTTCTAATCTATTATCAAATTTGGCTGAAATTGCAACTGTCAGGACTGGCTGCAATAAAGCACACGGTGATGGAGAATTCAACTAGAACAATCTTTAATTTCAAATACACAATACACAAAACATTGCAATCTAGGTAAGGACGATTGTGGTGACATACAGGACTCGTAACACGTGACTTTTTTCCTAAATCAGTCCCAGATAGCAAGCACAGTTGGGCCAGTTGTGTCACTGTTGGCTCACTGTTCAGAGTTGGTGAACAGATAATGGGCTAGATCCATGCGGACTGTGCAAAGCACATTTGGCTGACTGATGGCTTTTTCTGTATGGGCCAGTATCGGCTGAAAGCAGTTCAGGCTGGTGTCAGGTCCATACTCGGTGTAGCTGCGTTGGTAACACTTTACAATACGGGTGCACTAATAAGCATTAATTCATGCTTAACTAATGCACAGATAATACTGAATTAATGTGTAACTAATGATTATTTAAGCTTTTCATTAATGATTACCACATTAGGAACTAATTAAGAGTATGTAAGGTTAATGTATTAGTTCATATGTGAATTGTTATTAATTAAATATGTAATTGTAGATTAATTCCACAATAACTCATTTTTTTAACTAATAGTGTTAATTAATATGATAATTACCAGAATGAGCAAAAGCCTTGTATTTCAACTTCCAGATAATATGACTGGTACACTAATATGCATTAATACATGTTTAATTACTTATAGTGCAGATTCATGTGCAAATTACGTACAATTACTAAATGAATAGTTAATAATGATGTGCCCCATCAAGTAAAGTCATAACATTAATGATACCTTTGCAAATCATTAGCTAATGATTAATTAAAGCAGACAACTGGAATTTGAAGTGCATAGCTTTGACTAATGATAACACATTAATTTACACTATTAGTTAATAAAATATGTTATTAAGGAATTAATAAACAATGACGCATTTAGTTAACATCAATTCATGTATTACTTTTATATAGATAAATCTCGTTGTTGCTGTATATGTTGCTGTATATGTTGCTGATGCAGTAATCATTAATTAATGGTTTAGTTCTTCATGAGTTATCCATTAACTCAGTGATTATCTGTGCATTAGTTAAGCATGAATTAATGCATATTAGTGCACCCGTATTGTAAAGTGTTACTGCTGCGTTTAACACAAAGCACGCCCTTACGAAAAAATCATGGTCACCTCTGTCACCTGAGAAGGAAAGTTTAGACATCAGCAGGGTCGTTGATGGATCTGATGCTGACAAATGGTCAAAAAATGGCTGCAGGTTGTTTTCAGTATCATTTTATTGTTAAAAGTGTTTGTGAGTCATACAGTAAGCATGTGTGAGTCTGTTACATTGATGCACAAACAAAGCATGTATGTGCACTCTCAACGCACATTGTATTTATGCACAGACACTTTTCAGTACATTCACGTTGTTTCCACACACATTCAGGATAATGTTTTGATTTGTCATGTAGCTGCGGGTGGAGTAATGGGTGTCCTGAATTTTTATAATAGAAACTAACCCCTAAACCTACCACACACTGACGGAGAGCTTTCGTGACCAGTTATAAAGACCCACACTTGGAGAGTATGACATACATTGTGTTTAGTTCTGCAGTGAATCTGTGTACTAGCCCAGGTACAGTATATGCAGTCAGGTCAATGCGACACTGAAGTTTTTTTTTTTACATAATTTTTTTTCTTTGGTGTGACTTATATGGATATACAATTATATATCCTTATATAATTTGGTTATTTGGTGTCTTTTTTGTGTCTTTAAAGTGTTAATATTTGAAAAGACACCTAAATTTACCGTTGAAAAAAGCTTTCAGAAAAATAGTTTTGAGAGAATCCCCCTTCAATCTGATGTTTTACTTTGTTGGATATAGCAAATTATAAAAAAATAATAATAATTTAAGTGTTAAACAAGATAAATGGTGTATGGTTGTTTTCACGATAAGGGTGTGATTCAAATCTATTGTCAGCCCTAATATATAGAACAGCTATTATGACCCTCTTTATACCCTATTCATGGAAAGTGACACAAAAGAGACATATCATTTTAAGGGACACATGCATTTCTTCCTCTTTTCTCATTTTATCTCAGGCACTTATATTCCAGAAAGTGTTGCTGACATGTCTAATAACTATTCACCCTGAATGACCAAAATCCAATAAAAGCAAATCTAATTACTATCGATCAACAACAAAGCTGATTTGTTATGTTCTTTGTCTCCCTGCCACCATTGAGTCCATCAGTCAGACTTTGGAAAAGCACACCACTGCAGACTGTGGGAGCAAGGGAAATGTTGATGGATGGGCCAAAAGAGAAAAGTGAAGGAGGTAATATTTGATAGATGTTGTGGAGGTACTCGTATATGCAGAAGAGAGTTTCATATGTCCCTGTTTGGGTGGAGGTCTTCTCTCTGTAAGATAACTGGGCCACAGTCTCGAGGGTTGACACTTCAGTTATTACTTCTGGATTCATGCATGTCAGATGGAACCATTCTGCCACTGTGTCCTTGAGGAAAGGGCTTTTTCCTCAAGGACACAGTGGACTGAACGTCTGTGGAAATCCACCGGGCTTGAAGTGCACCGTCTGTATCTTAAGGAACTTATGCACGATTTTAACAATCTAGTTGCGAAATCTAGGACTGCTTATTTCTCTAAATTAATATCTTCTTCTAAGCGAAACCCTAAGGTTTTATTTGATACCATACACAACATTGTATCTCCTCCAGCCTCTGTGACAACAATATGCTCTCAAAATGATTGTGATAGGCTGCTGTCTTTTTTTATTGATAAGGTGCAGTCTATTAGATCAAATATTCTGCGTGGACCACACTCTCCTGTGGACTGTAATCATTCACCTAGGCCTATTATCATTGAGTCTTTTAAACCAATCAGCCTCCCTGATCTGCTAAACTTGATAAATAAAATAAATATATCCTCCTGTCCACATGATATAATACCATCCTCATTATTCCCAAAAGCACTCCCTGCCATTGGTCCTAGTATAGTAGCTATTGTCAATTCCTCACTGGCCACAGGCTGTGTCCCATCCTATCTTAAACATGCCACCATTCAACCTAAATTAAAAAAGCCTAATCTGGACCCTACAGTTCTGAAGAATTATCGGCCAATATCTAAGTTGCCATTGCTGTCCAAAATTCTTGAAAAGGTTGTTGCTAATCAACTTACAGATGTCTTAGAGAATTTGGAGCTGTATGACAAATTTCAATCAGGTTTTAGGAAGAGACACTCTACTGAGACCGCCTTGGTGAGAGTCTGTAATGACCTTCATATGGCCTCTGGACGCAGGTCTATGCTCAGTATTAGTACTTCTAGACCTTAGTTCTGCTTTTGATACTGTGGACCACCATATCATGATTAGGAGACTACGTGATTGTGTGGGCATATCGGGAGTGGCTTTAGATTGGTTTACCTCATATCTTTCCGATAGAAGTTTTAATGTCTTTATTGATGATTCCCACTCTACATCATCACCCCTGCTTTGTGGTGTTCCACAGGGTTCAGTGTTGGGCCCAATACTGTTTATTTTATACTTGTTGCCCCTTGGTCAGATCATCAGTGATTTCAACATTTCTTATCACTTCTACGCAGATGACATTCAGCTTCATTTTACGTTGCGGCAAAATGAGTCATCCAAACTTACAATACTTCTAAACTGTATAGACGCCATAAACAGCTGGATGGCTGAAAATTATCTGCAGCTTAATCCAGATAAAACAGAGGTTTTAATTGTAGCGCCAGACAGCGCTACCCCTCTGATCATGCAGAACATTGGACCGTTGTCATCTGCGGTCGGACTAGTTTAAGGAACCTTGGGGTGACATTTGATAAATCTCTATCCTTTGAAACCCATATCAAATCGCTGACTAAATCCTGTTTCTTCCACCTGCGTAATTTAAGTAAATTGAAGTCTGTGGTATCCCAATCAGAACTGGAGATGCTCATTCATGCTTTCGTTTCCTCCCGTATTGATTATTGTAACTCACTTTTCTTCTCGCTTAATAAATCTGCTCTTCACCGACTGCAATCCATCCAAAATTCAGCTGCTAGGTTACTTACTCGCTCAAATAGACGCACCCATATCACCCCAATACTCCGCTCCCTTCACTGGCTTCCAGTTACTTACAGAATCCAATTCAAAATACTAACTATAACTTATAGGGCTTTACATGGACAGGCCCCTGCTTATCTTGCTGACATAATTCATTTTCATACTCCACTCCGGTCTCTCAGGTCTAATAATCAAAAACTACTTTCTACGCCACGTACTCGCTTAAAGACATGTGGGGATAGAGCTTTTGCTGCTATGGCACCCAGATTATGGAATGCTTTGCCTACCAGTATTAGGCTGGCTGAGAATGTGGACAGTTTTAGGGGACAAGTGAAGACTCACTTGTTCAGGCTAGCTTTTGGGTAATCTCTGTACTTTATATGTTGATGATTTTATCTGTTTTATTTTGTTTTTATCAATTTTTGTATATTGTAAAGCGCTTTGTGACTAAGTCTGTGAAAGGCGCTGTATAAATAAATTTTACTTACTTACTATTACTTTTATCCATCCAGAAGGCTGCAAGTTACTCTGACCTCTTTGTTAGTCTGAGGGCAATTTCATCTCAGCCTGAAAGCTCGCAGCTTAGACATACTGATACTGTTCAGCTTATGAAAAGCTCCCAAACTTATTCTATTGTTTTCTCAAACTGAAATAGTTTTCAGACTGCATAATTTAATGGGGAATACCTTATGATAATTCTCTCAGGGGAGAAAAAGGTATATACAAAGGTAATCCATAAACAAAGTTTAATTTGTGCCAGTTGTGCCTTTGGAGGCCGTGATTGGCTGAGTTGGTGTTGCTTCCCACCAAATAAACATATATCCTCACCAACAAACAGGAAATAAACAGGTCTCAACTTTAGTTTTTGTTAAGCTGTGAATGGTGTCTTTAAAAACTCAACATGCATATGCATGTTGCAATATTCAGTCATTTTTGATGCAAAGAGAGTTTCCATTCAAGATGCTTGAGATTGGATAAAGTCAACATCATGGTCCTGGGTGATCTGGAGACACATATTTCCCACCATAAAAGAGTTTATTCACCTTGATCTTCTCAACGGTTTGCTCTAATTACAGCAGACAGAGGTTGTGTGGGTGGGTGGGTTTTTAGAGATTTGAGCTAGTTACCAACACCACATTCCTGCTGGGATTTTATTTCAACATGAGATCAGCATATTCACGCGGGTGGCGTGCGGTCTGACATTGCATGTGCACAGACTTAGTGCTATGTTAACAAAGCAATGGAAATGGATTAAATGAGGGTTTTATTGCTTTATCAAAGGAAATGAATAGCAGTGACCTGTAGTGTGACGGTTTGGTCTTTTGTAGTTTAACAGCTGCATTTCAAAAAAAAAAAAAAAAAAATATATATATATATATATATATATTTTTTTTTTTAATTTGACATTTGAAATAGTATAATAATGCTACTATATGAACAATCTAATAATATAGGTTTAATTTAATTCAAATATAGGTTTAAAGTGTTTTTACATTTTATTTATAATTAAATTAACAATTTAATAATATTAAATATAAATATTCATTAATTTATAAAAATAATTGTTATATTTATAAAAATAATTGTTATATTTATTGCATATTTTATTTATGTACTTCACTCATTAAATTTTTTTATCATTTTAGTGTGCATGTTAGTTTTCTTTTTGTTTTTTTCCTTTTCTTTAAATTCATTTCCCACTGTGATAGCCCAAGCGGCAACATTTTAATCTGAAAAATTAAGTCTACCCGGAAGTGCAAAAAACTGCAACACATCTCACAATCCGCTAGAGGCCAGTCCCAAAAGGAAGCAGATATCCATATACGCCATGTTAAAATGTCCCATTTGGACAGCATAAATTCATATGTTTACAGTTTTGGTCCCATGGACTTCTATTGTATTTTTGGATAGGGTTCTGAGTGCTTAGACAACTGTTGAGGGGGTCGAATTTTTCTCAACCGTTAGTTTAGATCATATTTAGATATAAAATGTATGACAAATAAGGGCAGTTAACTTTGATTGACAGCTGATAACGGGCTGCGCCGAGTGAATTTTGCATCTCGGCCATGATCTGACACAACACATCATACCACCTCTTGTAACCTTTCTGATATTTTGTATTTCCCAAGATTTTCCAGTATGGTGCCACCCATACCCCCCATAAACACCTTCAGCCCAGTTCTCAGTGAGTCTATGGGTGATGTCACAAACGCTTTGTCCATATTTTTTATTTTATTTATTTATTATTTATTTGCATCTCGCCACAATTCGTTGCATTGAGAGTCGCATGTAAAATAAGCCACAGGAATTAGTGGATGCTATCAGTCAGTCACATTCTACGTGACGTCCACTCACCTCGAGTGGTAACCGAACAAGCCAATGCAGATTGGTGAGTGAGATTTGCATTGCAAGCTATTCACGCCAATCTGATCTATATGCAGCGCAAATCAGACAGTAAGCTTTCGCTTCAGGGCCAGCGACATTGTTTTACTCTCTTGCTGCTCTTCAATCATCGTTCAGAGAGTATCAAAACAAGAGAGTAATCTGTTCCAGTGTTAGTGCTGACAATGCGTTCCAGCAGAGCTCACAATCACTGAAAGAGCTTTGTTCAGAATCTAGTGCAAGAACTAATGATAATTCCAGAGAGGCATTTACATCTGTTCCGATGCAGCCAACAGCGGCAGCCTTCTCCCAGGCCGCAGTAGCGAGCTTCCGCAGGAAGGCAATGACTGACCATCTCAGCACTGAGGTAGTGCTGTCTTAGCAGTCCTCCAAGCAGCGCGTCGCGAACCCAGCAACCCAGAGATGGAGGGAGCTGCTCTTTGGGACGACTGTGACACACCGCTCCTTCCCCCGGGCAGGAACATAATCGTTTGTTTTTCAAAAATAGCATCTTTCTGTTCCACCACTGGCCCCAGCTCGGCCCCCTTTCACACATCCCCAACCACTCCCAGGAATCCTGGGAGATCAGGTAAAGTGTGCAACCACAGCGGGATGCTGTTCCCTCCCAAGTTGGGCCCCTGTGCTCCACAGCACTGCCCCACCGCAGGCATGTCTGTTGTCCCACGGTCCCCCTAGCATGGTGTCTGGAAGCCTGGCTAGCGCTTACCAGCCCGTCCCGCTGGACCATTCGTCAGTGAGCAGACTCGACTACGCGATTCAGTTTGCCCTGCTTCCTCTATAGCTTCAGCAGCATCCGGTTTACCTCAGTAGCAAGACAAGGATGCAAGGACTGGTGAAGGTCACGATAGAGCCGGCCCCTCCAGTCAAATATGAAACAAGTGTTTACAGCCCATACTTCATTGTGCCTAAGCCCACCGATTCGCGCATTACACGCATAGCTGAATTAGCCTAACATACATGCCTACCTCGTGATGACAAACCGCATCCAGCCACCGAGCAAAGCAATACAGGAATATTGTGCAGTGCCTGGTTGTGGAAGACAGTCCGCTGCATAAGCTTCCTCTGGATTCCAGTAGGACTGCATGGATAAACTTTAATTTTAATGACGTTCCAGGTGATGAGGGTAAAACATTGTCGTCTGTTCGCTTCATTTCACTGAGGTATTGTTTGTGAAACAAGACCTGGATTTGCAGGCCGATTAAGAGTAAAGAACGGTGTTGTGCCGTCTATGTTGGATCTGACAGGAATTGTACAACACACAGACTGTTGGTCTGAACATGTATGGGCGAATCCGGTTGGCCCATTTGACAACACTGGACAAACACTGTTATCCACTCACAGCAGTGGGCGTTTATTCCAAGTCTTCAGTGCGACACGCCCATAAAAACCAACCGTTTTTCAGGATAGGCTCACAACTTGGGTACAAAATAGCCTATTTCTTATTCATTTTTATGTTTTTGAATGCAAAAACCGATCGAACGTCATAAGTTGACCTCAGACAACAATATAATAAAATTTAAAAAGCCAGTTCATGACTTCATGATTCATGACAGTTCATGACTTCATGATTGCTTCACTCCAGAAAGCCTTTCTTAACCCCCTGAAGCCATATGGATTACTTTTGTGATGTATGGATGGACTTCTTTGGGCTTGAAATGGTACCATTCACTCCCATTATGAAGCTTGGAAGTCACAATGTATTTTCATATTACAATTAATCTTTTATCTCAAATGATTAAGCATAGTTTGATTCCTCGTAATATTCTGAACCCCTTCTGAACATCAGCACAACAGCTCTTCTGTATATTTTAGATGAGAGTCACGGCCTACACAATCAGAGAAGCTTAAACGAGTTTTTCACAACGAGGGCCATTCTGCTACCAGAATCCACTTTCACTTTGAGGGCCACTGCGGTCTGGATGAGTAAATGGGAGGGGAGGAGATGGAATGCATGACTGAGAGTGACTACAAGCTGTCAAACCCCAGATATCTCTGTCACGACCCGAGTGCATGCATGCCAGAGGCAAAATGTCATTCAGCATTTCATTTTGGAGACTTTACTCTCTTAGACTTGCGTTAGCGGACAGTGCAAAGCTCTGATGGGGGCAACGATAGAGGCCTTTTAGTTTAAATATCAAATGGAGGCTGCATTCAAACAAATGAAAAAGTGAAAGGCTCATGTGATTGGCATTTCGCCTGAGGGACACTCCCTTCGTGAGGACAAATTAGATTCGTTCTCTTAATGTCTCTGACCTCTCTCACTCTTCAGCTTTGTTTGTCTATCTTTCTCTTCCTCTGTGCATCACTATCTCCTCAGGCTCGATTCCCTACAGATTAGATGTATTAAGGCTATCTGGGAAAACATATAATAGATTGAAAAGATATTTTACTTTTTGATGTGAGAAATTATTACAAATTATGATTTCTCGCTATGAGCCAGCTGGACTGGTTAGTGTGGTCTGTAACTCTTATCTGTGTACTGTGATTGTGAATAACTGGTTGCTACTAAATTTATATTCTTCTGCATCAAACTCAAAGGTTGTTTGTTTTATGTACAATGCAGTGGTGTGTGGTTGACATCTGAGATTAAGAGGCAAAGTTCCCTCTCTGCTTTTGGGTTTTTTGGGTCCAATGTAAATTCATGTTCCAGTTATAATTGATCAGAAATTGCTTTTCAGGTTTAAGGTATTCAGTTGATTTTTTTTTAATTGATGAGGACACATTATAAACCAAATCAGCTTTTTCTCATGAATATTGATTAGGTGATCTAATTTAGTTGTTTTATATTGCCTGATACAGTGTATCATATTTTGTATTATAATATTTCACTAGGTTACTTAGAAGGTAGTTTTTTCACAAAGTATTCACATTTTTTTTAATTAATTTTTTTTTTTTTACTATCGATTAATTTCTGATGCATATGCCTAACCAATCCCCATCAACATGCGGCGGAGATGGGACTTTAGCATATCATTACCATGCTGTAGAGCAGGGGAGTCTCTAGAGAAGCCAGTTTAACTCTGTATATTTTTCTATTGATATAAAAAATCGCATACATTTTGCAATAGCGGGTTAATTATGTATATGATGTATATTAGATGTTGTGATGAATTATGCCTTTCTTCACTGACATTCAAAATTGTTCAAAGTGTTTTTAAGGATATTGATTTTCAGAAGGCAGCTGTCTTTCTCAGAGATGGCGAACGGGAACATGGTTTTTGGATCGTTAGCAACACATTATTGGCTGTTTGATAATGTAGTCCAGCAAAAGGCTAATCATATTAATTACCTTTATTTGTTCAGCGTTGTAAGAGAGAGAGATACAGAAAATGCATGACCATTCTGTATGACAAGATTCTATGTATCAAGCCTGTATAATTCAGTCTTCTTAATCAGTTTCTGGTTCAAACATTAATGGCTGAATTAAATCAATATTTCAATGTGCCGTTGTGCAGCCTTTACTACAGTAAAGTTGAACTAGTGGATCAGGTATTCTGAGTTGGTATGAGTGGAGGGAACTTTAAATAAATGAGCTGGAAAACCAGATCTAATTTCTTTCTTCCATGGAACACAAAAAATGACTTTTTTTTTTTTTTTTTTTTTTTTTTTTTTCATTGGGTAGCTTTTCCTTGTCAGTGCAATTGCCCTAGCTGTTGAGTATCAGTTGCACAGGACCGGAACTCAGACATCCTTAGGTTTCAGCGCCATAGAGAAACATTGGAAGATCCAAATCTCTCATCGGTTTCATGGTGTTTATGCTAGAAAGATGGTAAAATGGTGCACCTGGGGTATTTTAACACTGATTCCAGGTATCCTGAGAGGATTGGCATGGGTATTCATGTGTTGAATCACTGTACTGTGCACATGCATTCACCAGTGCATTTCAAAAGTGTTATACGTTTTGTGTGAACAGACCAAAAATCTGCGCAATACAACTGAAGCCTGGTTTATATATAATATCAATGATGTGGGCGCAGTCACCTGGTTCCCTAAGGATTCAACCCTAATCCCAATGAATACGAAAACGTTCATTTTCTGGTTGTCATACTCTCATTAAGTTAATCTTTAGAAATCCCTCCATAGCAGTCCCAGTTAAATGCTCTGTGACGCAAGGTCCTTCTGTGTCCAAAATGTATCAAAAACATCTTGGGACAAGGTTTTCAAACAGACATGGTAAAGCAATAAATGATACAGTGCGCAAGTCATAAAGCTACTATTATGTTTTTTTTTTTTCTCTCATTTACTTTTTTTTTAGAATGAAAAAAGTGACCAGGATATTCTTCAATGACTCAAGTTTTGTGTCTCACAGAGTAAAGTCAGTCATACGACATGAGACCATTCGGAGCTACATGACGTTTCCGTAATAATGACGTAATTTTCATTTCTGGGTGAACTATCTCTTTAATGATCCTGTACATTTGGTGTCGTCTTTCCCTTTAGAGGCCTTGACTTTGTTCCTGTGAAACATTACAGTTGTGTATCATTTCCCTGATGTCCTCCTCAGGCTGAAGGACAGAGAATGGCTCTCACAGAGCAGAGAGTTGGCATCGCCGCTACTGGATCTGCCGCACATGTAACAAAGACATCTGGCAGAGGCACAAAACATATATTTAGTCTCAGTAATGGATCTAAGCCGTGATATAATAGCGTCGCTGCAGTTATTGACCTAATGTTGCTTCTCTTGTACCCCTCTTCTTTCTCTCTTGGAGGCAACAGGGCATTCAGACAGTCCTGCAACCCGATCCGTCTCCTGACTTGTATTGACCCTGATGTGCAGACATCTCCTTTCTTTCCCCCTCTCCTCTCCACTACTCCTTTCTTCCATGTTGCTCATGTTTCTGCAGAAGTATGGAAGGCCTATTGATCCCATCCCTTTAAGTGTTGCCATAAATTTCACCCTCATTATGGGAGAGTGACCCAGACTCCCTCCTTCTCCTCATAAACTCATGTCAAACGCTAAGATTGCCCAGCTAGCCTCTGTGTAAGCCCATCTCACAGTCTTCCCACTCCTCCCCACCACTTGCTCGTACTTGATAACCGCGGAGTATGTAACTGCGAGTGCCTTTGAGTGCCTTTAGGAGGTGGATTGAGTTTCTTTAATGTAGTTATGATTGTATCCAGCGTTTGTTTTTTCCACCGCTAATGCTGTTAGCAGTTGGCAAAGTGGCATCACACACTGCTAGGCAGAGGCTTCCCGGAGTTTGCAGAGGGGGAGAAATGAGAGCTATGATTTATGGCTCTCATTTTCAGATGATTTAACATTTTGATAAAGTGGGGGTGGGGGTGGGGTGCAAGGCTTATGTGTATAAAAGTAGTTTCCAGTTTAGCTTTGTTCTCATTTGTTGTTGTGGATATCCAATAAGGGGTTGAACTGCTTGTAAGCTAATAAACCATCAACAGAGCATTCTTTATACAATTTGCTTGTTTGCTAAAGCCTTATCATCAGAAATATTTAGATTTTGCTTTAATGGTTTAACCATCAGTTTCGTATTTTTAAATAGCCAGCAGGGTTTAGTTTTTGTCACAGGTATCAAACCATGATTTGCTGCTTGCTATTACT
This sequence comes from Hybognathus amarus, assembly GCA_030378365.1. Classification (NCBI taxonomy): domain Eukaryota; kingdom Metazoa; phylum Chordata; class Actinopteri; order Cypriniformes; family Leuciscidae; genus Hybognathus; species Hybognathus amarus. The sequence goes on from JAQIUQ010007630.1 coordinate 185,960, forward strand.
AGTCGGAAGCAGGTGGTATTAGTAAAAAATGATTCTAGAAAAATGATATATGTGGATGATGTTATCAGAAATTTTGTTCATTTTTTTCCATATGTAAAAGTCTGTACATTTCAAATATGCTAAAATTTAATTTTATTAACTTTAGGAATACACTATAGATAGCCTTAAAGCTAGAATTCATGAACCAACCCCCCCACCCCATTTTGGTTTAACATTTAAATATTCATATACATCAATGACATTTAATATCATATCTAAGGACCTTCTGGGGCCCATATTAATAATCATATACTGTAATAATGGTTTTATGCCAAAAGTATTCTGAGACAAACACACATGTTAGGTTTTCATGTTTTATAGGGACTTACCATAGACAATGATTTTTATACTGTACAAACTGTATATTCTGTCCCCTAACCCTACAGCTACCCTTAAACCTTCCCATCACAGAAAACAGAATTGGTTACCTAACGTAACCTCGGTTCTCTCTAGATGAGCGAACGAGTATTGCTTAGGTTTAGCTTACGCTATGGAAAAGATTCAGCTTCTTGAGATATTGAAGCCAAAAATTATCCTTAATTTGATATCTTTTGTCAACACAGCGCAGCAGCTAGCAGACCTAAAGCAGGCTGTCTAGATATATCTTGAGGCCACAAGTTGCTATCTTGAGGCCACGAGTTACTCTATATCTTGAGGCCAAAGTTGCCTATCTTGAGGCCACGAGTTATTATCTTGAGGCCACAACTTACTATCTTGAGGCCACGCGATAGTATCTTTAGGCCACGCAATAGTATCCTTAAGGCCACAAGATAGCAAATATACAACTTCTTATAATACTATAGCCTACTGTAAAACTTCAAACAATCAGCCGAGTTCCAAATAGATGCCTGTCTCTTTTACATGCCTAGTGTGGCTGCAGGTTTGGGTAAATAAAAGCCGGTCTCAAATAGAGGCGGGGCCTGTTTTTTAGTTTCGGGTTGCTGATCTCTCTAAAACCGTCAGTATCGTCCGCTTTTTGGTGGCCGCTGAAAAAAATTTTGTCCCGAAGCCTATTTTGAACGATGAGTGATGTAGAGAATAATTGTGACTGCTTCGCTTGACAAGGCGCATAACGAACAAAGGGAGAGAGAGCGCCCCGGCCACCACGCACACTCTCACATCTTCAAACAACACGAGCGCTATCTTGCTCTCTCTCCTCTAGTGCATATTAACCAAATCAATTGACACGATAGAAAAGGTAGGAAGACCGCAGTTTCACATGGAGCATTTGGAGATTTTTAGAGACACCTGCCTCAAATACAAGCCAGTGCAGTTTTGACGATTTGGGAAAATAAAAGCCCGGGCTATTATTTAAAGTTTTACGGTAACCCTAAAAGAAAGCATTCTGGAATATTACAATTTAAATACTATTTTTGTGAAAAACATTTTTGTGACCATGATGTTTTCAACACCCTGTGTATACATGTGTATGATAACCAGATAATCCAGCTGTGATCTGAAAAAAAAAAAACTGAATGTATTTATGTGAAACTTAAGAAGCCCATTCTTGCTATATATACAGTATATGATTAAAAAAAGTGAGATTTGAAAGCATGAGAGTTTGTGATACCCCTCTGAGACACCCCCTTCCCTCACACTCACATACTTCATCAAGCAGTTAACTGATTAAGAACGCCTCCCTCCTCTTTATCGCTGTAAATTGAATGAATAAAGAAGGACAAACCTCAGATGCACTCCAATATAATGACCCTGTGACCTCATGGGGATTGTAGTTAATTATATTCCTGATTTACAGTCTGAGTTCAAAGAGATCAAAACATGCTTTTAAGAATGTGCGGACAAAATGGAAACTCTGGTGCAGCATTATGAATATCTTGATTTTAATTAATATTCTGACAGAGGTATCTCTGTGTTGTGATGAAAAGATGCACCTGCTGGCTCACTGAAAGATGTTAGCACAGCTCTTGTAGACTAAACATACCGCTCAGGTTTCATTAAGCCTTCCCTAATAAGTTATTTAAAATTCCTGTCTGGACATGGCATTCCACAGAGCTGTAAACATTTACAGTCCAGCCAGTGTTTGGGGTAGATGGAGAGGAGGAGATCATTTTAATGGGACACAATGGTTTAGTATAAGAGCAGCTGCCACAGCTTCACGTGTAAAACATAGAAACTGAACTTTTTTATGTAGTCTGATTTAATTTAATGCTTGCCAATTATTTCATGCTTTAGCTAAGGAACTCTTTCGCTGAACATACCTGACAAACGTATAGTGCTACATGCAGTGGTACATGCTTTTTCATTGGTTCAGCTTCATACATTTTTTAAAATTCACTTTTAATTGCTGAATCCTCAATGATGTACTAAACCCCTGAAGTAAAAACATATCAGAGACACTGATGTTTCTATATAAAAGTAAGCAGGGTTTTACTGTATTTTTTGCTGGCTAGCTAAGTGTACCATTTGTAAAGTAAGCTAAACCACCTGCTAAACTAACCAAGGGGTGTTGAAGCATATAACATTAAAAAAAACGCTGTTTTATTGTTTATAATTTATTGTATGAGTAATTAATTTATTTAAAATAAATGTTGCTTTGGATCAAATGCTGTAAATATGGACTATTCTCAGAGCTTTGAGTCAGTTTTCGGACTCTATTGAGGAAAGTTTTAAAAAGCCTATGGAGAAAATTAATAGGAAAAAATCTTCCAGACTGCTGCACCATCACAAAAGACCCACTAAAAAGTGGCTCTAAAAGCTGCCGGTTTGACATGAAATTGAACATTTGACTGACCACTAATCAGAATGACATCTGGCACTTGAATGATGCCACACAATTTACATCCTCCACACATCATAGTATCATCAGTATTTGAACTTGTTCAAATTTGTTCAGTTATTATACAAAATATTTAAGTCAGTCAGGTTAAGCAGAAAGTTGGCACTTATTGAATTTGCTTGATAAAATAATGTTTAAATGAAAATTATGCAGTAATCATTTTGTACAACCTGGCACCTCAAGCTGTGCTGTACTGAGAATATAATTAAAGCTAAATGTGTTGACCTTTAATTGTGGTTATATTAACTTATTGTTATGCATGTTTACATTACTAAAAATTGTAGTTGCATTGCTGTGTGTGTGTGTCCACGTGTGTAGTCAGTCAGGGCCACCTGTGCACTTGATGACTGAAGTCATTGATGACTGTGATGTTCCCTTTCAGTCGCTCACTTTCTACGTAGTTCAACTGATTAGGATATACGTTTAAAAAGGCTGTCATCTTCGAGTACAGTTAAAATGAGCCAATGTACATTGGCATACCTGAAATGTAGCATACACTCCGCCCCCGCGGCACGGGAAAAAATACCGAAGTGGATGCACGCACTGGATTACTTGTCTAGTTGAGCCGATCGTTTGATGTCTCTGAAGAGTGCTGTTGTTTAAGTGTGTCGGTGTAGTTCTGGAAGACTCTCCCAGTGCTGGTGGTTTCTACAGTACAATGCGAGTGCAGCAGGTGATCGGCAATGTTTCTAAATGTTTGTGTGTGTTGATGGCTGGTTAGATGGTGAAAAGTGAGTGCTTCACTGTTTCAGTTCACTGTTCAGTGTCCCATGGTCATTCCCCTGTGTGCTCCGCCACTGGTGATGAGTCCTATTTCCTGAAAGAGCCTTGTGTACGTCTGTGGTTTCCTGGCCCCTGGCACGGTGTGTGTAAGCCTAAGATGCTTCCTACCACTCCACCTGGCCCCATTGTGGACTGTTTCAAAATAGTTGGATAATCTAATTTGGATAATCTTCCCACTTCTTGGATCTGTGTCAATTGAAACGGCCCTTTTTCGAAAGCCTCCTTTCAACTACTAACCCATACTAATGCATTTTCAAATCCTCAAGGTTGGCCTGCAGATCTGAAGGTCAATAATTCAGATCCCCATCCTTCCACTCCACAGCCATTTTGTGTCTTGCGTTCAAAGGTACGAAGTATCAGTAGCAAGTCCTACCCTTCGAGTGCTCCATAGCCAGTTGGGTCTTCAGGTCAACTGGGAGAGAGTAATCTCGCCCATGGGCTGAGTATCTCTTTTTCAGTTCAGGAGAAGGACTTGGTCCAACACGTCTCTTGGAGAGAGTGTGGTCGGCTGGTGCTAGAAGTGAGATACGGTCAACTTGAAAATTTTTTAGAGGTTCCTGGGGCATATTGCAGACGCAGCCGCTTGGCTTCCTCCATATTAAGACCGCTTCAGCACTGAGTTTTATGATCGAGTCCAGAGGTGAACGTGGCAGAGCCGCACTGCCATGTGTGAATAAAAAATTCACCCCGGCCCGCCACCAAACCCTCAGCCCATGTTCAGATCTTCAGATTCATGAACATTGCACTAAGGGGGCATATACACAGGGAAGCTTTAACGGAGGCCTGGGGCGACCACTCCGAGTTGCGGTTCACCTCACTTTGAGCTACCGCTGCTCAGCACTGGTACTGGTCTGAAAAGACATCATTGTGACCGTTGCACTCAGCTTTCCTCACATGTCACAACTCACCCGCCACCTCTTCCTTGAAGTCAGGAAGTGTCGTTAGGCTGTTCCCTCCTTAAAGGAATGAGGGTTACATTTCTTTGTGTGTGTTTGGGTGTGGGTGTATGTGAATAACAGGTGTGACTCTATACTCTGCATAGATCTGGAGAGGAACTCATCTACCATCTGTCTTTGACCTTTGAACTTTAGTCTTGGTCTTTCTCTCTGAACAATGAAAGCACCCTTGATCTTCTTGTAGGTGGCAGGTGTTGGTGTAGAGTGTGTATGTTCATGTATAAATTATGAGATGTGGCTGCTGATTTGCAGATGTGTTGTGTGTCTGTATTTTATGTTTGGCAAAGTTTCTCACTTTGTCTTCCTCAGCTCTAGTCAGGCATGCAATATTCACACTTGCATCAAAATGGACCAAAGTTTGGTTTCCCTTGGCTATACACTGTAATCCAAACCAGATGAGACTTTCTCGGAAACTACTGTAACTGGATGGAGGGATGGAGGCAAACTTCTCTTCTCAGAACCAAACCAGCTATAGGTAAAACTTATAAGCTTGTGATTCAAAACAGTATACAGTATTTCTATAGCTCTTAGAAATTTACAAGACCGTGAGGAACAGAAAGTACCTCCTTTCAGTATGCTAATACTGTTTTAGGTCAAACAACGTTTTGTGAGTCCGCATGGAAATTTGCAGATTTTCGAAAGCACATCCTGTTGTACATCTCAAAAATAAGGCTTTTTTTATGTTGGACGTTTTATTTAATTTATTCATTTATTTTTCTTAACTTTTTTCATTACAATGCAAACAAATAATTTTCTTACTTGGTATTTGTATCTAGTTTTTGCCTTCACTCGAGAGGCAAAAATTATTAGCAGCACATTATTAGCTGTTTAATAACATAGTCCAGAACAAGGCTAATCTTATCAATTACCGTTATTTGTCTGACGTAGAGAGCAATGCATAAAATGTATTACCATTCTAATACATTGTCTTGTAGATGAACCTATATAATTTGCTCTTCCTCTTCTGAATCAGTTTCAGTTAAAACATATATCCCTGAATTAAACCAGTATTTCTACTTGCTGTTATGCAGCATTTACTACAGTAAAGTTGACCCATTGCATCAGGTAATCTGAGTTGGTGAGGTGGAGGCGGGGACAAATTTGCATATTCATAAATCCATGTATACTGAATAAAGTTTCAATTTTAAATAAATGGTCGTCCGGGAATTTTCACATGTCGCCTGTCACTGATGTAATATCTGCATTATCCCTGGTTTCCGCTCGTGCAGTACGGGCATAGTAACCATGGTGACAGACGTGGACAACAGCGTTACTTCTAGCTGCACGCTTACACTATTGGTGTTGTGTCACATAACATTATAACTTTCAACACACTAACATGCAGTTTAATGTGATAGTGCAGACCAAGAGAAACAGTGCTTCGTTAGCTCACAAGCTTCATTCGTGAAATAAACTGATCTGTGTAAGTTATTCAGCACTTGCGGTTAATTCCGGTAGAATTAAATGTCCTTATTCCTTTATATCCGCGGGACTCCGTGTGTGGTGCAGATATCTGTCTCTTACTACCAATCGCACCCTACTTCATACTCACAGTCATGTTAAAAACAACAATGTTCACTCATCCATAAGCATTATTAGACTCATAAGTTTGATGACAAGTTCAATAATTCAACTGGAATTTTGCGTCATAAACCTACGCCTTTGTTATTATAAGAGGTTAACGACCCCTAGTGTAGTTTTATTTATTTTTTATTTTTTACATTTTAAAAAAGTTTAGATATTTGTAATGGGAAACCAATTATTTTTGTAGTGTTTTATTTATAAAATACGTAAAAGTCCAACAAACCAATAAAACGACATAGTGGATAAAACGACAATAACAATTTCTTTTAAAATTAACTTAGTCAATTCATCAATTATGCAAATTATCAGCATTTGGCTGAAAAACTGTGATAAAATGCAAAACAATACTGAATGCTTTGTAGTTTTCATAACATGTTTTTAATATTGGTGGGAAAAAAAACAGCAGAATTTGCCACAACCTTGCAAAAATACATCACAGAAAAAAGTAAAGAAAAAAGTTTGATTGTGAGCATGTACAAGATCAAGGAATGTAAAATAGTCATTGGCTTGTATGTTTGTTGGCTGCACTTAGCACTATACATCCTCCTGTCTGCATTGATTATGTGTGAAATGCTGGTCATAATAGCCCTGTCCTGCTCTAAGAGGAATATTACAGAAAATCATCAGTCTTTTTAAAGGCTGACATCAACCTCAGAATTGGGGGCTGTAAAAATCTCTGTTAGATTTACACTGGGCCATAGGGAATAAGGAGTGTGTGTGTGTGTGTGTGTGTGTGTGTGTGTGTGTGTGTGTGCGCGTGTGTGTGTACGTGTGTGTGTGTGTGTGTTCCTTTTAACTGTGTTTTTTAACTACACTATCAAGTCTCCCTCCTCATATGCATCTTCTCATCTTTCACCATTTGGACTCATCAAATACCTCTGAGCGTTACGACGTTGGACTCCTTCCTCCTAATGACACTCTCTTCTGTTCAGTCTTTCTCATCTTTGTGTCTTTCTGTCCCTTGCTCCTGACCTTACTAATTACAGGGGAATTTTCATTGAAAAGAGCCTCTGTCAGTGTAGGAGGCTGATGTGGCGTTGAACTCTTTGCTGGACGGGAAGGGTGGACAGAAAGACAGACACACACTATGAGCTGGTGAATAAAAGCTTTGACATTTCCCCTTGCCCTGAGCTCTGTGTTGTTTCGGGTGAGAAGAGAACAGATGGAGGGGGTGATAAAGCGCCTTAATGAAACTGGTTGTTGCTGCTGTATATGGCTGTTTGGTGCCCTTTCACACCAATATTAAATCATTTTTGTAGCCTTAATGTAAGGTAAGCCTTATTGTTGACCAGTTTAGAAAGTTTGCACCCTTATGTTTGTAAACAAACAGGCCTATAAGACCAGGAGAAAGCTATCCCATTAGCATTCCCATTCATCCCTATGGCACATGCTCAACCAACACACAACCCACCGTAAGTATGCGATCTTAAATCTGCCATGTTGGCATAATAGGCATGCAATCACTTGTGTTGTCAGGTCGTTTTGAGCTGTGCTTGATTTTACCTTTTCAGTGACAAATAAATGTGATTTTGAACATATTGTTTGGACTGGCAAATTAATACATGTATACAGTAGTTTTATTTTAATTGATAAAAAAATGTTTAGTTCCAAAATTATAACTGGACACCACTGTAATGTAGAATACTGTTGAGAGATGCATTCTGTTTTACATATTTTAAGGCTAGGTGATTTGAGTTCTTGAGTACTTGATATTTTAAGGCTTTTGTGATTTGAGTTTTTGATTCAACATTTTTCTCTGTTGTTGTGCCCCTATTATGCTATTTTATAGGTTTACCTATTTTTTTAAATGAGGTCTCCTATAATAAATTTACATTCATCCGAGATCAAAAAACATCTCAGATTATGTAACCCAGTAGTCTAGTAATACCAAACTCTGCTACTTGGCATCATTGAAAAGTGTTTTCTTAATCGAGGGGCGCTTGTCTGAACTATACAATCATTGGTTACCCGTAAGCCAATCACATGATGTTTGGTTATGTGCCAGCTCAGCCGCAGTTATATGATGCGAAAATGAAACCATCGAGCAAAATACCGGAGTACACATGGCTCTGAACAACTTTTGTAGATTTTGTGAAGTAAATCTACACATCCACGGCACAATCGGGACTCTAAAGAGTAACTAAACACTTAACCAACTTTTTTTAGTTAATGATCTGTTAGAATGGAGCTTCATAAATGCTGTTCATTGATTCGAGTACATTTTTTGACAGTTGGCAATAAAGTCTTTTAATTTTCAAATATATGGTGTAAAAACGTCTGAGTGCTGCCCTCTTCAGGTTAAACGGAAAGCTCCTGCAGCAGGGGTACTCTCTGACGTAGAGAACTCTCTGACACTACTCTGTCACGCCCTTGCTGCGAGCTCACCACGCCCTTGGCAGCCCCTGGTATAAAAGCATCTGGTTCCGTCAAAACTACTGTAGCGAGTCAGGAGTTGGATTTATGAGTATTGAAAACGATCAGGGTAGCATCATGAGAACACGAACTCAAAAGATGGACTAATCATTTCTCTTTCCGGTGCTGACAGCATAGACTATATGGGACTGACAGGAAGAACGAAAGACTCGGTCCCGGCCGAACTTGAGAGATGAACTAATCTTTATTCTTTCCGGTACTGCTGTGCTATATCGCACGGCCGCTTCCTTTCGGCGCCCATGTTATGGTGTCGTTCACACCAGACGCGGAGCGCCGCGGCGAGGCGCAGCCGGCCCGCGCCGTGAAGCGCCAGTTTCGGCGTCTAGTCTATTTTTTCCGCGAGCCGCGAGTGATCCGCGTCAATTCGGAAGGAAGTTACACCAAGACAAACTCGACCATCCGGTAAATGTAATCAAGATTTTCGTAAGTAGCCTACTAGATGTTTTGGAATATTTAACATGACATTTTAATTATATAATGATGAAATGAACGAAATGATTCGATAAAAGATTCGTTCATTGTGCTGAACGAGACTCAAAGATCCGAGTCAGTAACATGATCCGAACTTCCCACCACTACAGCTGTCAATTAATCCGTCACTGCGGGTCTCATGTGCACGCTCCCCGCTCAGCCCCGCCCTTGGCTCGTCCCCTCTCTCTCCGCTGGGGTCTGCCCACTTTTTTAGCATTTTTCAAATTTTGCCAGTGGGTGGAGTCAGGCTTTAACCAGGGGTTTAGTTACACTTTAACTAATATTTGACAGTAGAGAGAAACATGAAAATATTTGCAGCCAACTGTCAAAGTTAGGCTTAGTTCTGTTAAACACAGCTCTTTGTTCATCTCGAGTCTGTCGAAAATGATGCAACTTAATTGCAAGATTACAGCATGACATGGCAGTATTTAAGAACTGGAAAAGAAAGGAGACACTGACCTGTCAAAAGGGTGCTAGTTCAAATCTCGACAGATAAGAGACCGTGATACTCCCTCTGTCGGGAATACGGCCACAACATCACCTCCATTCAAAATGTTTAACAAACACTCTTCTTGGTCGGGCTTCAGTTTGCAAATGCCGGGAATATTCTCCACAACAGAGCGAATTGCATCCCGTGTCTCCATATCCGCGGTCATTTTCGATTTCCCCAATCTTAAACTCTACGCTTCAGCGTCTACGTCACGGCTCTCAGCCCGCCCTCTGTTCGTTGATTGGGCCGGCAGTTTTCAGGCCGGAGAAAAACAAAGAGACATGTCGCTGTCTCAGACTGAGTATAGAAGTGAAATTAAATAGAGCGGAAGTACGAAGTCTGACGTAGTCAGGCTAGTAACCCAGTACCCTGAGAGGTTAAATTAACATCACATCATGGCTTGACACTATGTTAACGCTTAGAGTGAGCTGGTGTCTGAAGAACATGTTTACAGATACCAATCACGATTGACCGAGACGTTCCCCAAAGTCTTAAATGGAGCTAACACTCCTAGGATCAATGCTAGGTCCCAGGATGGTCCAAGTTGTGCCACGGCACTGCGCAATAACCAAGACACCAGAGGATGTCTCCCAACAGAAACCCCCTCTAAATGTATGTGGCTAGCTGAGATGACAGCCACATAGACCTTTAGACCACAATTATCTTCAAGGTAAGTCTCCTGAACCTGTATGTCTGAAGAGTATAGTTCAGGCCCCTTACATCTAGAATCAGACGCAGCCCCTGTCAGTTTTGGGCATAACAAGTCTGAAATTCTTGTTTTGAAGAAAACTTCTTTTGACTCCTGACATACCACTGAATCCTGATATTCTGTTCCCACTGCTAGGCATTTGGCAGTAGCTGCTATGCTACCAAAAGTCTGACAGATCTTTTTTTTTTTTTTTTTTTTTTTTGATAAAACTGGCCTGCTTGGTGCCTAAATCACCAAACTCGCGTGGCCCAACCGAACTGGTGGAGTTTCTGAATCACTCTTGAGTAAAGATGGGGTGAATAGCCTGTTGGGAGCCACCACCTCCCCAAATCACAGTTAGTGGAGGTGAGTGAACACGTCTGCCGAGGGCCCTGATGGATATCGGGCACACAATGTTGTGGTGTGCGTGGATGCCCTTGGGCCAGGATCAGGAACACGTCTCCAATCGCCCATCTCCAACTCTGCCTCCGCCAACTTTACCTGTGAACCCCATGATCAAAGTTGCAGAGCTGCCTTGGTGGCCATGGGACTCAAACCATGGGGGACAGGTGTTTGACTCTCATCAAACATGTAAACATGTGCTTACAGACACCGACTCACACAAAGCGTTCCTATAGTGTCAAACCATGATGCAGCATTGAGATCCACTCGAAAGAGAACACTTTATTTTTCTCATAGTATACATTGTAGCATCACCTCACAGTGTTTCAAATCTTTCGATTAAGGATTTTGCCTCACTAAACTCTAAAGTATCTGTGCAAAACTAAAATGTCTTCTGAAAATGACCTACAAAGCCATTTAAATAATTTCTAACTCTACCTCTACATTCACTTGCAATAGATTATCCTCTTGATCTGGGTTTGAAAAAAGTTATTTTAAGCAAATCACTGATGCCATTCCAAAATAAACAGAGGGCAGAGATATTGTTTGTCTGCATCAAAGAGAAATAAATATAATAGTAGAATCAATCTTTCTCAAATGCATTGCACTAGCTGCACTGCTGTATAACATAGTATTCTCTCTTAACTCATATTGCACATTTCTATATGCATATTTTAATAATTCAGCCTTTGTAAGTGCTCCCGTGGCCTTAGATGGAGGCCTTTGTGTATGATAATTAGGTCAGGCACTTATCTGGACGACCAGCAAGCTTTATGCTGTGTCTTTTTGATCCATCAAGGCCCATCTGGTGCATTAAGTTATAGATGTAGGACTACTCCTTTATGTGGTGTATGAAAGAGCTGAGCACGAGAATAAGAGTGTGATGTGCTCCTTGTGAGGTGTGGGATTTCAGAATAGACCACAGGACACTTCAAAATAACTCTCAGGCTGGTCAGCAAAAGATAAAGAGAGGCTAAAGGGCCCTGGGGCTAAAAACAGGTCGAACTGGTTATTTGACACACAGTCGCCATTACGTTGAGTAAAGTGTTACGAGAATTAAGTTACTGTATTGCAAAAATGTGTGTGTCATGTTTCATTTTAGTGTTGGGGTCAACTTACTGTAGAAAATGGAGCTGAGCTGACGGCAAACAGTTCTAGTGTTGGGAAGTGCAGTGCGGATTTCATGTCTAACCGTTTACACTGAAACAAAGCGAGGCAAAAATCAAATATGCTTTTGTAGAATGTCCTCTCTCTGGTATGAAGGCAAGTGTTTGTGTTGTTCATTTGGGCAGTTCCTTTGAATCAAAAAATTTAAATAATAACTATCTCAATTCATGAGATTCATACAAGCACACAAGTACCTGTAGTACGTAACATTAGCTGCTGTTAATTACTGTGTTTTCAACTTGTTACAGACATTCCTGTGTTTAGTATAGTTTCATTCAGTGAAAATGTATCTATTCAAGTTTAATGTTGACACTTTTATTGACTCCTTGTTGTTTTGTGCCTTATAAAAGTAAATAAATGACAACTATAGTAGCTTGTTGTTACAAGCTGTGTCCCAATTCAGAGGCTCCATGCCTTCGAAGTGCACAAAGGTTGAACCGAGGGCCAGGGTTGCCAGGGTCTGCACAACAGAACCTGCCCAATTGCAAATCAAAAGCTGCAAAATCACAGTCCAAACTAACCCAAACGTGGGTGGCAAGGGAAATATCGCTAAAGTAAAGCCAACTTTAACCCACAGACTGTACAAACAACCCAGGACAACAGGGTAAAAGTAGCCTTATTCCAGACTTGGCAACACTGAACCGAGTACATGTTACCATTGGGAGATATGATTAGGAAGATAGTTTTCATTGTTATTCTGATTCTACTCAGCTCAGTCAATTCAATTCCCAAAATTAACGGAATGTATAGCTGATATAAAAATATGTTTTATATACTTTCCTACTTCTTAATTAGGAACTTGGGTGTGCTCTTTGATACCAATCTTTCATTTAAAAGCCATGTCTCTAGCATCTGTAAAACCACATTCTTCCATCTTAAAAATATATCGAAATTACAAAATATGCTTTCAATGAAAAATGCAGAGCAGTTAGTTTATTCGTTTATGACCTCTAATAGTCCAGTTGGTCCAAAACGCAGCAGCTCGCAGTTCTTACCAGAACCAGGAAGTATGACCGTATTAGCCCCATTCTGTCAACACTGCATTGGCCTCCTATTAAACATCGTATACATTTTAAAATATTGCTGACAACTTACAAAGTACTAAATGGTTTAGCTCCCCAGTACTTGAGCGAGCTCTTAACGCATTATAGTCCTTCACGTCTATTGCGATCTCAAAATTCTGGTCAGTTGATAATACCTAGAATGTCAAAATCAACTGCTGGCGGTACATCCTTTTCCTATTTAGCACCTAAACTTTGCAACAGCCTTCCTAACATTGTCCGGGAAGCAGACACACTCTGTCGGTTTAAATCTATACTAATCTCTTTTACCTGGCATTCATATAGAACACTATACATTTCTATTATTCAAATCAGTTAAATATTATCAGGCTGCATAGATTAGGTCAGCTGAAACCAGAGACACTTCCAATAACACCTGATGTACTCGTTACATCAAAGGAAGAATGGCATTTATGGTAATGTTAGTCTTTCTGTTTATTCCAAGGTTTACTGAAGTCAGCCGGATCCTTGCCATATCCAGATCAGATGATGGACCTGCACCTGGACCTATCCACAACGCATCCCTGAAGTGCCAGCCTCATCAGCCCTGTAAAGGCCTCATCTGACACGACAGCCATCAGCACTGATCCTCAACAAACTCGTCTCCATACCGGCGTGATGACTCCGACTTCTAACCAGATAAGTGGATAAATATTCTGAATGTTTTGATCCAATATGACTTCTGTCCTGTAATGCTGCCTGAATCATAATCATACACTGTTCGTTCATTGGCCAGAGGAGAACTGGCCCCCGACTGAGCCTTTTTTTTCTCCATTCTATCACCTGATGGAGTTTTGGTTCCTTGCCACTGTTGCCTTGGCTTTTGGCTTGCTTAGTTGGGGACATTTAATATTCAACAATATTATTGATCTGCCTTACTTAAGGTGGATGATGATGCATTTTTTTCATGAAACAAACTTGTTGTATTATTTTCATGTTATCACTGTGAAGCTGCTTTGATACAATCTGTATTGTAAAAAGTGCTTTATAAATAAAAGGTGACTTGACTTGAAATTTAAAGTCGCAATCAACCTTCGAATGCAGCCTTTGAAGTGTGCAGCTTTTGAATTGGGAAAGCTTTGCCGCACCATTGTGATGCAATTGGCCTTCGAAGGTTGCAGCCTATGAATTGGCATGCAGCTACAATTACAACACAGAACAGACCAAGCCAGAGACAGCAAAAGTCAGTTACAATTAAAACCCAAAGAAAAAAGATTTGCTTTCATGTGTAAAACCAGGTACACACAATCTTCTGTTGGGTCTTTAACGGGAGGGGGGAACGAGAGAGGTAAAAAACTTAACCAAAATGACTTGAATGCAGATCATTTCACTACTGTAATTTATGACCACATACTTAGGAAGTTCCCATCATTGCCTTAATGTTACATAAATTACAGATATTCTGTCATTGCTAAAATTAGTATGTTGTTTCCTGTGAGGTGGCTGTGACCTACACATACAGAATGCAACATCTGCTCGAAGTTTAATTTTAGCCTGCAGTGACTGCAGTATTGATTTCCTCTGTGAGCACAAAGCCTCTCAGAGTTGGAGTACCGGTCTTGGATCCGTTTTTGCCTTTCATGTCCTAATTAGAGCAATTTCAGAAACATGGATTCCTAATAATCATCAGAGCACAACATCTCATTTTGAATAGAGAAATGATCATCCTTTTAAGGACATATATTAGGACATATACCTTCAAATTTTATTGTTTCTTGGCTAAAATGTAGTTAGGCAATAATGACATATTATGTTTCTTGAAGAAGGGATAATTTCCCTTGATCCAATTAAGAACTATTGAGGGAGCTGACATTATGAGAAACAGCCTCCAAGTCTATTAGGCTCAGCTACACAAGCCACTTCGGACTACAACAGTCAATGCAACCTCTCTGATTGGACAAATGAATCGATGCTCTGCTTTGTTGTCAATTCGTTTACTGTTGATCCGTTTACTCTTGTCTCTTGAGGTCAACGCTAGGGCAACGCATTGTAAATATTTACTCCAAATCTGATGATTGTCTTATGTAATTGGGTTGGACAGATGTTTACAGGAAGTAAGCTTTGAAGCTTAGTATTGAAAAATGTAGCCAAGGAGGCCTGAAAGTAGAACATACTGTATAACGAAACAACAAACTATCATGATTACACAGTTCAACTTGACTCAATAAAACTCTTACTTAATAAGATCTAGAAGAAATTTAAACAAACAGATATTAAATAGGATGAGAGAGGGATGGAAATCTCAGTGGATTAATGGATAAACTTTGATTGGCAGTAGTAAGCAGTTATTGATGAGGAAAAACGGCGCATATAGGGCAAGATAAGCTGTTATACCATTTATTGTACTTGTATATTTGGAAATGTATTTGGTATTAATTTATCCTTGCAGTCAATGGACTGATACACTCACCATGTACCGCCTGCAGAAACACTACATCCGTAGGGGCTGCCATTGTTGTTTTGTATGGTACGGTTGGCTATGTGACGTCAGAGCTTCGTAACTGGGAGTACATCGATCTAGTATGAGTTTACGGTTGGGAAGTCATGGGTTACCCGTGAAAGTGCACTTGAAATTCATAGGTTTTGTTGTTTTGAAGTCCTTTTGTTCATGTTTTAAATTATGAAGGTATAGTTTACTGTTGATTCATGTTGCTCTCGTTTATTTTATTTTTGTCTCGTTAAACCTGTTATCCTTATGTATTTCAAATCCTCTTGATCTTTGCCTGGTCTTGTCTGGATGTATGTTGGGGAGTGTGTGTATTTTAGCCTGGATGCCAGCCCGAACTCCGCCCACAACATTTTTTGTTCGGGAAGTCGGTCTGGAGGAATTGAGGAGTAATCATGATCAGTCAGAAAATGATCGGGCCAATCAAATTGCCAGGACGGGCTTTTTGCGATGATGGACAGGTGATCTTCAGGGACGTAATCATCACGTTATCAAAGAGCGCTTAACTGGTTTCCCTCAGAGATGACTGCAGCTGGAGAATTGAGATGTATAGATTCTGCTATCGCGTCTGTTGTAAAATGAATCGACAGCACATTAATTTTAATAGACAAACAGAAAACTGCAATCAAGGCACTTGTCGATCGGAAAGATATCTTTGCCGTCCTTCCTACTAGTGTTGCACGGTGCACCGATACTTCAAAAGTATCGCGATACTCGGAAATTAAAAACCTCACGATACCTAAATTTATTAGTATCGATACTTTTATGAATGACCGCGTTCCAGATTTGTAAGAGACGTATTTCATGTTGGTGTGTGCCACGCACGCTTCCAGTCTCTCCCTATGAATGTCTGTGTTTCTCCTCACGAACGCAGCAAAGAAGCTGCAGCTGTAATGAGACAAACACTACCGCGAGACGGCTGCATGCGCGAGCACACGTGATACAGTGGCCGCCTGTCAGTAGTGGAGTGGCAATCCGGAGAGTCGGATCTCTTCCCGGTGGGCCGGTAGTGTTTCGAGGCCGCGAGGGCCGGTCTGATAGTTATACATTGCAAGTTATTAGCAACACAATCCAGCGGCCTGTACACAATAGTCTCTGCAACAGCGATGAAGCGCGCGTCCGTGTGAAGACGGCGCGCGACTGCGCGAGCCGCAAAAGACGCTGTATCCATGCAACTGATAGCAGCGAAAAAGAGCGCTCTGCTTGATTTAAAAAAAAACAACAAAAACAGATTTTAGCGCTAGATCTCATATTTAATAGCGAACTAAATGAATTATCTGCTAGTTAACTGGAGATGTTTCATTTATTTTTGAATTAGGTGTACAACTTTCCCCCAACTTTCATAGATAGCATAAATAATTTGCAAGCTGCTAAATTAAAGGATACAAAACATCAGCAAAATGATCTATCGGCTATATGATTATAGCATCAGAGCATGTGCAGGTCAGTGATTTATTTATATTAGGTTATTACAGCATTAAAGAGCACAGACCTATGCAAAGGAGGTGCATGTGAAACGCCTTGTAAGAAATACTTTGCTTTTCAGGAAAAGTATCGAAAAAGTATCGAAATCGCAATACTTGACTTGGTATCGGTATTCGAAGCAATAATTTTGGTATCGTGACAACACTACTTCCTACATGATTCGGCAAAAGTGTAACTTATCAGTTGGCTTCGATGGTCACTAAGAAGATAGGACGTAATGAAAAGCCTGTGGTCGTTGTGGTTTCTCCTTTGGTCGCACTCGTGGAAGACCAAGTAAAAGAAGCAACACTCGTTATTTTACTTCTAAAAAAAGTAAGTTCTCTTGACAACTGTGATATGCAAAGCAGTTGACTTACTGAATTCCTCTGATTGGTTGTAGATCTACCGACTATCCAATTGAGTGCAGAGTTTTTTTTTTCCTGGTTCGGTTAGACACCGCCTCATAATCAATGACTCCTCCCTATGGAGGAGTTTCAGACTTCATATTCTGACCAGAATATGAGTATGACGAAGTCAGGCTATGTGTTTTGCATATGGACTCAAATACTCAGTCTCCTTTTCTTTTACAAGTAAGTCTAACATTACAGGAGACCAGGCCCTGAAATATGACCAGTGAGAACAGGGATCCTCTTTCTCCATCATGGAAACTTATCCATAGAAGATTATACTGAACATTTTTATTCTCTGCATGGGCAATTACTTGCTTCATCTACTGTTTTGGTCTTTGTGATCGTATCAAATGGTGTCTTCTGGTTGGCAGGCTTTCTTGTTTCCGTGTTGCAGTGACTGCACTGAGGCAATTCTCTCATCTTATTTAGTTGGGTACAGACATAGGCTGTGGTTCATCCCTCTTTTACATGGAATAAATATTTAGTTGTCTATAAGAGCATCAAGAACCCAAAACAAAGTTTTTTTTTATATATACAAAACTATGGATCTCATTAATGTGTTTTATATACAGTCAAGATCAGTTTCCCTTTTTTTAAAACATTTTTTCTATTTTTTTCTAAAACAACTAATTCAGGTGTTTACTTTTTTATTTGAATTATTTTAAACCTTTTCACTTGTACAGCACTTTAAGCTGCAATTTTGAATTGAAAGGTGATCTATAAATGAAGAAGTTTCTTATTTATTTTTCACTGTTGTTCCACTCATCTGAGAGACGAAGCGGTCATCTGGGCATTTATCCCTGATTGCCTTGTGGTCTTTAATGGAACTGTGGTTCTTTTTCTTGGTTTTGAAATGCTCAGGTTAGTGTTACTTTTAAAACTCTGGAGATGCTAATTGTGCCACAAATACACACAAACTCTTATAGGCATACATTTGCGATGATTGTGGTTTTTATATTGGCATCATTTATTGTAAAGCAGAATAAATCAAAATCACTTTATGCCCATTACCGCTACTGTGCATGTGTGTGTGCGTGCAAGCGAGCGTGTGTGCAATGCTATCGTAATGATGTTTGGTATATGTCGTAAAATCTGTGCATGTGAGTGACAGTGATGTGTGGAGTGTTAACAACACTTTGTGTGCGTGTGTGTCTGGATTTAAGGTTGTTATTAGTGCTAGTCTGAGGGTACTTCTTTCAGAAACCTGGTTTTGATTCTTAGTAATTCAACACAGACAAACCGGTCTACTCTATAGGGGAAGCTTTCACTCTTTCAAAGTTTTTTCCCTTATAAACATACAAATGTCACTCATGTGTCATATGTTTCTCTCTATGCCTCTGTCTTGTTATAATATCCAGTGATCCACATCACAGGCTGGTAATATGGGATATTTTTATTTTATCTGTAAACTAAATGTAGACTTTTAAAGGAAGGTCTTTTCAGTCTCCCATATAGAGTTTATAGTGCCAGAAAGTTTTATGAAAAATGATCTAATTATATTAATTGATATTTTTAATCTTTTATTTATACCATTATAGTTTTCTCAGTTGCTAAGACACATTTGTCAAAACACCATTTATGCAGAACATAAACATACTGTCGCAAACTTTAAAAGTTTTCTTCAGAAAAACACTAGAATATTCTGCAATCTCCATTCATCATTCTCCATCTTTTCTTCTTCCACCTCAATCTCAATCACTACCTCCTTTTTTCATTTCTATCTCCTCTAAATCTTTCGCTTCCAACTTTGCTTCCCCACTACATTTCTTCAACATTACCTTCTTCAGGCTGACATTCTCTGAATTGTTTGAATCCATTCAGGACTCATGAGCATATGGTGTAATATTCTGAATTTGTTTTGAAGTTTTGAAAACAAAACAAAAAAGGTTTAACATAGCAAGTTTTCTTGTAAAACACTGGAAAAGTGTAGTTTTAAGAATCTGTGTTTTCTTGTGGCAATTCTCCTTTGGCTAGAGCCACGCCCTAGAATGTAGATTGACCAATCACAGCGCAGCCAAGAACGAGCTCCCACAGAGGTCCGACACTTTTTCACAGCGCTCCATTGACTTTCAACACAGGCGTCTCATATTTTTGGTCTCGGTAGCAGGCTATTACCGTCGTAGTTTTATCAAAAATATGGTTAAACGTTGTGCCTAGGGCATTTGTAACACAGATACGCGTTTCCCAGAGAGTTTGGAGGGGGATGTCCGTTTTTCCCTTCCCAAAACCGAAGTCAAATCCTGACAAGTGTCGTCTTTGGATTAAACTGTATGGACTTCCTCAGTCAGCTAAACCTCTCAAAGATCAACAAGCACATCTTTTTTGCTTCTAACCCTACTGTGAAGTTATACTTACTTAGACCGTTTTATAATGTTTTAGGTTATGATTTCGGTTCTCATACCGGTTGTTGATACGCTAGCACACGCTGCTAATAAATACAACATTATACTCGTGTAGTCCGTTTGCTTTGTAATAACGATTATACAAGTGAATAGAGACCTACCCAGCTTTGTATGAACAGTGTTGCTCCCTGATATTGTTAGTCCCAGCCTCCGTCTCGATTAGTAGGAGATGCGGTGGTTCATGTTTTGACTGTGACCGGTAATGTTATGCTTTTGCCTCTATTTTGGATGCCTGGTTGTTTCTTGCGTTTTCACCTGTATGTCTTGAATATAACCTTCGAACGCATATTGCAGGCCCTTTTGCCTACTTCGATCAGACACTTTATTTGCTCCTTTATAAAAGTTTGATTACATTTCAGCAGGAAGTGCTGTCACAGCATAAGCCATGTTAATACCGAACCAAAGCCCAGACGAAGTTTGACGGAAGTAGCAACAGTAACTAAGGGGGGCGGGGCTTAGCCAAAGGTGAATTATGGTGTTATGGTTCTGAATGTTTGGCTAATAGGGATATCAGAGTGAAAGCAAATGAGGACAATTGTAATATTATAATAATCATGATTTTATGAAGGAAATAAAATTGTATTTGTATATGCAAGAGTGTAAAAAAATATACAAAATTATCTTTAATCTTTTAGCAGCAGACAGTTGCACACGTAAGCGCTCTCCATCTCTCTCTGCCTCTCTTTCTTGCTCTCCCTCTGTAATAATTCAATAATGTCCTGCTCTTGTTATCATCAGCTCGCAGAAGGAAGGGATGGTAAATTACCTAAATGTTTATGAGCAAGCTGTTGGTTAATGATTAGTTAGCACAATACACTATGAAGATTACAGTGAGGTTTGGGTGGAAGGCTGACCTAAGGTGAATAGATGCTTATCTTGTGGCTTAGCTTTGGCTGATGTCTTATTCTATAGCTTTCACTGGCAAATATTCAAACACAGTTTTATTAAGGTGGAATAGAACAGTTTGATCAGGCTTGTCAAACTGTGAGGCTGTAGAAATACGATCTTTAAGGAAAACAACTGTACTGATCTTTGATTAATCATGTAAAATGTTAAATATTTTAGAGTTATGTTTTAAGTAATACAGTTTCTGTTGATGGCTGTCTTAGAAGCAGTCTTGTGCACTCGAAACTCGGACTCAGGCCTCAAGACCATATTTTAATGGACTCGGTCTTGTCATGGACTTCGTGTGCATTTTGACTTAGAATTGATTCGTACTCGAACATATTGGGAATTGGGACTCAGACTTATTCCAGAGTCCACTCGAGTCTCATTCAAAATATGTCATGATTATTACTGTATGTTAATATTTCTTTAAATTGTTGTTTGATTGAAACGTCCAATGATTGCTGACTTTCTTGTGTGCAACTGCGCATGACTTGAGACTTTAATGTTTGCGGCACGCAAATGCAGAAGGACCCAGGTCAGATATGATGTGGAGCCTCTAGCTCAACTATGAAAATGTCTGCTTTATCATAATTCAGTTTGCATATAAGAGCCACACAGAATTTGTGTGCAGTAATGTTCTGTGAAAGAGCACTTACTGATTGTAACAATTGTAAGTAATAATCATAAAAAATTACCTTTACACCATTATGTGGCCTTTTTACCATTACAGTGTACATGATTCCATGGTATATTTGGTTTACTGTTTGAGTATGGTGCCAATTTTATTGTTACCACCAAATATTTTACATATTCTTGAAGATATATTTAAGTCTGGTTTGAGACCCAACCTTAGGTTACTCCAACCTCGACTGTCTTTGGTCTCGAACTCGGACTCGAACTCTCTTTGGTCTCGGTTTCTACTCGGACTCGAACCATATCTGAGTCTAAAGTCTAAAGCTTCAGACTCGAACTGTCTTTTAGTCTAGAGTCTCAAAGCTTGGACTCGAGCTCTCTTTGGTCTCGAGTCTCTACTCGGACTTAACCCTCTATGGTCCCGGTCTCTACTCGGACTCGAACTCTCTTGGTCTCGAGTCTCGACTTCGGACTCGAACTCTCTTTGGTCTCGAGTCTCGAGCTCGGACTCGAACTCTCTTTGGTCTCGAAGCTTGGACTCGAACTCTCTTTGGTCTCGGTCTCTACTCGGACTCGAACCCTCTATGGTCCCGGTCTCGAACTCGGACTCGAACTCTCTTGAGTCTAAAGTCTAAAGCTCGGACTCGAAGCTCTCTTGGTCTAAGTCTCAGAGCTCGGACTCGACTCTCTTTGGTCTCGAGTCTAAAGCTTGAGACTCAAACTCTCTTCAGTCTTGGTCTCTACTTGGACTCGAACCCTCTATGGTCCGAGGTCTAAACTTGAGACTCTGAACTCTCTTGGTCTCGGACTCAAGCTCGGACTCGAACACTCTTTTAGTCTAGAGTCTCGAGCTCTGGACTCGAACTCTCTTGGTCTAGAGTCTCGAGCTTGGACTCGAACTCTCTTGGTCTCGAGTCTCAAAGCTTGGACTCGACTCTCTTTGGTCTCGGACTCGACCCTCTATGGTCCCAGTCTCGAACTCGGACTCGAACTCTCTTGGTCTCGGATTCGACTCTCTTGAGTCTCGGACTTGAACTCTCTTGGTCTCGAGCTCGAACTCGACTCACTTTGGTCCCGAGTCTCGAACTCGGGATTCGAACCCTCTATGGTCCCAAGTCTCGAACTCGGACTCGAACTCTCTTTGGTCCCGGTCTCAGAGCTCGACTCTCTTTAGTCTAGAGTCTCGAGCTCAGACTCGAATCCTCTATGGTCCCGGTCTCGAGCTTGGACTCGACTCTCTTGGTCCCGGTCTCGAACTTCGGACTCGAACTCTCTTTGGTCTCAGAGTCTCGAACTCGGACTCAACACTCTTTTGGTCTCGAGTCTCGAACTTCGGACTCGAATTCTCTTTGGTCTCGAGTCTCAAACTTCGGACTCAACTCTCTTTGGTCTCGGTCTCTGCTAGGACTGGAGCCTCTATGGTCTCGATCTTCGAACTCGGACTCGAACTTCTCTTGGTCTCGAGTCTAGAACTTCGGACTCGACTCTCTTTAGTCTCGGTCTCTACTTGGACTCGAAGACCCTCTATGGTCTCAAGTCTCAAAGCTCGGACTCGAAGTGAGCTGGTCTTGACTACAACACTGCTTAAAAGGCGTTGCTACAGGCTGTAGTCTGATTCTAAATGATATTCACTCAATCCTAAATATTATATTGTTCAATGTGTGTGTGATATGTGTTTATTATTAGTGTAGCAATATTTGATTAGATTATCTTTGTATAGAGAGAGCTAATTATATCCCATTGCCTGTATTCAAATCACCATCAAATCATCTATTTTATGACCTTAACTTTTTTGCATGGTGCAACTAATACATCTTGAAGTTTGCATCACATAACCACTTCCATCTGTATGGCTTTTCTGATGCGGTAAACTTGCTCGGCAGCTCACCTGGTACACTGATGCGAAGTGCTCGGGTGCATTTGGAAGTCTGTTTGAAAGTGTTGCGAAATGAGCAAGAAGCAAGTAATATTGTTTAGCAAAAATCATGTATTTTCCAAATCACCTAAGAGCTTCCATTTGAGCTATGAAATAAAAGCTGCCTTTGTAGGCAGCAGAAAGCAATGCAACTTGCTAGGTTGCAGGGTCATTTAAAATACACAGAGATTAGCACATTTTACTGCACTACATGAGCTACTTGTAACTGTATATAGAGCTGAGAACATCACCTCTTGGCTGCCCTGTCAAGGCTGGTTAACATATTAACAGTTCATTAACTTTCTCGCTTCGTTAACGTCAGTTCATAAATGCATGGGCTTGGTCCACAGTTGAAGGGAAGGTCTGACGTTATGTCCAGCTGGGGCTCTTTAGTTTCACAGGCCTGTGTTGTAGGAGCAGTCCAGGGGGGATCAGGGGTGGACTTGCTAAGCTCCAGTAACATGTTAGCAAAACAGCAGCTGAAAATAGATTAGACCTGTAACTCTCACAGACAGATGTGAGGATAGCAAGCCAAAGGGGAAACGTCACACATTAGACCGACAGAGAGGTGGGAGAGAGAGATAACAAGAAGGGGGTTTTAAAATCAGTGGATGGAGTCAAGAGAGAAACATAATATAGAGAGATAGAGAGATAAAACCAAGTGTGGCAACCAAACATAGCAAGTTGGAAATAGCATGTTCATACAGATTACTTTTCATCCTCTTGCTCTTTCTCAGCGCTTTGCCTTGTATGTCAGACCCCCACCCAGACTGGTGCTGATTGATAACCTCATCAGGGAATTAATGTGACACACACTACGTGAAGTTTTGAAGCTTTTCCTCACTTATAAATCTGTTGGACCTCTCCCTGTCCTATACATCTTCCTTACTTTTTCCTCCCTTCTGTTCTGTCTCTACTACCCCCAGTCACTGTATATATACTTTATATAAAGCACGTTTACCTTAAAAAAATGTTTGACCCCCTTTCGCCAGAACTGTCTTAATTCTGGCATGTCTTAAAACCTGAAAAATCAGCAGTGTATAAAATACTTGTTCTCCCAACTGTATTAATAGGCATAATTTGAGGGTGGGACAGTTTAGACATGTCCCTACCACTTTTTAAAATATGTATCAGATGTATCAATACAAATAAATATAACATCTCCCGTTTAATCCCATCTTTTTTCTTATTTCTGGAAGCTCTAAAAATGTTGTTATTGACTTTGGGCAAGAAATATAACTTTTAAATGACAAAATAAATTGTCTTGATTAAAATCTATTAATGTCATGTGACTAGTGTGAAAGGTCACATGACCAGATTAGTTCCAGTTTACTTCCTGCTTGCACACCTAGAAGAAGATGTCTTCCTCAGACTACTACAAAAAAGTATGTAAAACATCTTAATTAACAGATAGAACTATTATATTTTGTACATATATTCTTTAAAGGGTCTGCTACTGATATATTTTGAGAATTATAATAATAATAATAAGTCGTGACCGGTAGTATAACACAGTGCTTCAATTGAAAACACAGGTATTGGTTGGTATTGGAAATCCTACACTGAACGGGGGATGATTTTGGCAAACGAAAAGTGCTCACTTACACAGATTTAGACAGATTTGTGAACAATATTTGAGGGAAACTGGCCTTTTTTTGTACATAGAAAAGGTCTTAGATTTTGTGTACATAGAAAAGGTGTTAGATCATTGAGTTCAGCTCATGAAAAATGGGAGCAAAAGCGTTGCGTTTATAATTTTGTTCAGTGTACTTATCAGTATCCCAGAAACTTTCCATGTGTTGGACCTTCTAAATGTGTGTGACCCAATTGAGAGTAACTGTGATAGTGATGGCTCAGATAGGGAGTACCATGCGTGAAACAGTCCATTTGCCAAGTAGACTATTGAATGGCTATGCAGAGGTGAACTATCTGGAGGATTAGGCAGATGTTAATGAGAACCAATTGTTGTGCCCCACACGATTACAAACAACCCTTTCTACAATGTATACTAAATGTGCACTAAATGAGTACACACACATCTCCCTGAAACTGGCCTAGGACAGGCCCAAGTGAAGTCATGGTCTAGCCCATAGGGGTCTACCTGAACAGAGGTTTATCCAGGGTGTAACATTGTACATGACAACCTTTTCACCTCACTAAGCCTCCTTTACAAAATGACCAAATGAGGTATTGGGTGTCTTATCTTGAATGAATTGTGTCAATAGGTCTAATTGAAGAATTTGTATGAATTCTGACTATGTTGTTTTCCACCGGTCACTATTGTGACAGAGTATAAAACCTAATATTTCACTAACTTAACCTGCATAAAATCAAAAAAGCCATAATGTTTGAGTGTTAGGGAGATCTAAGGAGTAAAAAAAGCATTGCAGTAAATCGTGCTGATTAAAACTAACGATCGCTTCACGTCAAACCGTGCAAATACTGTACTTTGTTCACAAATTGTTCATTTTAACATCAACAGCATTGCATGACTATAATGCCCTTCCGATATGTATCCTTGTTTTCACCATGGATCAGGTTGCAGTCTTTTTTTTTCTTCTGTAGCCACTCCAAAGTCCGAATACTTTTGCATTTTACAATGGGTGAATCTGCAGTTGTTTCTGGTGATTGTCGTTTGAACCTTTCTGGATCCGAAAAGGATCGCGCCATCAAATTGAAAAGTTAAATTTTATCAAGTGCTGTCAAGTGCCATTCGCAATACAGCCTACTAGCTGAGACACATTCTTTATGTGTACAGATGTGATGTAATGATGCAAAGACATGCACAAATTTCCCATAAACACTGGCTGAAATCCAAAATTTATTTTGGATAATTTTTAACCCAAAAAAGCTTTAAAGTATACACTTAAACTAGTCTGATCTATATTTATTCACGTGAAAATTCTCAGCACTGGCAACATATATTAAATCTTTAAATAAAACCTATTTAAATAATTTCTCTCCTCCTCAAATCATGTTTCTTTCTCTTTTGACTCATACAAGTTAACTCCTCAATTAAGCAAATTAGAGATTATTATACCTGTATAAGCAAGAGTATTGAGTATTTTGAGTAATTTTTTACAGTATTTGAATGGGTCTTCTTGTGTCCAATATATAGTATTTTCCCACCATATTTCATTTCCTACCACCTGTCTTTCCTTATAGTCTTTCTCTCACACACAAGCACTGCACATGTGGTGTGCAGGTTGTGTGTACCATCACAAAGTACAGTTATGGAGCATCTAACTGTACCTTTTTACCTTTCACCTCATTTAAAAGCCAAGTGCTAATGTACTGGGTAAACAACCTTTTTCAATAAAATGAAAAATCCAACTTGAAATGACAAACTAAACTGTTATTGGTCACTTTGCATTTTGGTCAGATCATGATTAAAGTTTAAACCATAAAAAAAAAAACATGGCAATGAATGCAATTCAAGTTGCTTTAGAAAAAAAAGTAAAGTTGTTGTTACCGTGGCAGTTGAGTTCTTGGCCAGAATAAGCAGTAATGTTGACCAGACGTTATGCTCAAAGTCCAAAGGTTCCAAAGATCTAAAGGTTCTGAGAGCTTTACCAAAGAGCACAATATGTTTTCGCTTTATCTGAAGCTCCAAGTTGAACTTTGCTGTTCTACCTATAAGAAATACTTATTTTGTCTTATCTGTCAAATCGGTCAAACTGGTTGAACTAGTTTGTATTTACACTGGCTGTTTTCAAATGTATTTTAAAGTCTAATTGTAAAGAGTGGACTGACTTGGAATCATTAAAGTTGAATATTAAAGTTAACCTAAATTAAACTGCCTTTACATTTATTTTATAATACAACTTGTTAATGAGACAACATCTTGTGAAATTGCTGCTGTACAGATTGTCTTTTTCCGAACAATACATGCTTGTTGTGGTTGGAGTGTGATTCTCGGCTATAGGCAGACTTCTTTAGGAAACATATGCATTTTTAATTAGCAGCAGATTGAACTGAACTGAGCAGGGCTACTTTTTAGAGTCTCAAAGAAAAGGCTTTCCTTTCATTAAGGCTTTAATGTTCCATTATCATAATGCATTCTGAGTTCCAGTTAACACTTTATGTTAAGGTTTAATGTGTTAACATTAGGCATTGCACTAGGTATCATGAACTAACAATTAACAAACATTTTTAAACCATTTATTGATTTAGGCTAATTAAAGTTGTAACAATGATGTAGCTATGTCTTAAACATTGCTTTTTATTTAAAATTAACTAATTAAAGGATTAAAAATGATTTAAGGGAATACAGAAAAATAAATAAGAAAGGTAAAAAAGGCTCTAGGTCAGTTGTTTTTATAAAGTAATCAATTTAATATTTTTATAATATTGAATGATAATATTTTCTTTTATTTGACTGTTAAAACTAACATTATTTAATTCCCACTATAATTAACAATTATCGTAGGGGAATGTCTGTGGTGGTTACGGCCCTGGTTAATGTTAATTTAAACAAATTGAAATGTTAAAAATGTATTAGTATATGTAGATATTATCATTGGTTTAGATTAATAAAGGCTAAAAAATCGCTTTCATGATTCCTATGCATTAACAAATGTATACATATACTTATTTAACAAAAAGTTTTGCAAAAGCCACCATTTTCAGGATAGATCAGGGTAGTTTAGCTTTAGAAATTATCCCCTGCTGGTAGATGTTGTAACCATTATTGTGGCAAAAAAAAGTCTTTGCTTTGTTGTTTTGAGAGAAAGAAATTCAAAGAATAGTATGTTGTAGCCATATTGTTGTGTTGATGCCATGGACTGTGTCAAATTTTCTTATTTCCGCCTTTCTCTACTGAACCATTTCCTTTTCTCTTTTCACTGTCCTGTTATATAAACATTAAAAAGCCCATAAATAAAATATTGTGAGAGGAGATGAATGGAAATAAACGAAAATACTAGCATGAAACTGTAAAACATACAATCATGTTTTGTTCGTGAACTTGATCCTGGTATTTACTGTAAAGTCTGGTGTACTCTATTATTCCAAACATCCATAATGATATTCAACTGTCCTTGTGGCTCATAAGAAGTGCCACCAATTTGGGCTCAATATGCTGAATCATGGAGTTTTACATTTGTTTAATGGCACTTGAAATGTCACGGCTCTTGTATGAGCCCTGTTTCATAGACAGTGAAGTAGATGTTTTTTGTCTTCTGTGAGAGCTCAAGGACCTGAGGATAGCTCCTTTTTAACTATTCATAAAACAATACACACTGAGCCCATGGCAATTAGAAAGCACTTAATAGACTTCGATAGCACTCACAGGGTCGCGGCCTCACTCTAAAGAGGCTGAATCAGACGGGTACTTAGTGTTTATTGTTCATGTTTCATATTTTTTTCTTAAATGTCATCTATAAATAATGCGGACATTTAAATGAAGGTGCATCATCATAAGTACGCCATTATTTTAATTTCAGCTGCGGTTGTTGTTGTGTTCCCTGTGCTCTCCTGCATATGATATGAGCTTTCATCTCCAAAACACCAGCACTCAGGAGATACTGAGAGGGTTTTGTCATTGACTGAACATAAATCCTGTCACTTTTACTACTGTTTTGTTCATAATTTTAGCCTTGGCTGTGCCATGTATTTTTAGATTTTATAGACTTTTTACTCAAGATTAAACCTTTAAAATGTCCCCATTTACTTACATTTTGACTTAATTGAGTTTTCAGAATGTGTCAGGATGTCATAATATCTAGTAGTTTCCCTCCTATTGTGATGGATCAGATGGACAGATGGATCTCTTTGTGTTTTCCAGTTCTTTAGGATAAATTTTTCTTTCAGAAAATGGGTTGCTGCTAATTCAGACTTTTTAAAATTACTTTTAAATTACTTTTTTTAATAACAGATTGTGTTATCTGTCAGACAGAGGCTCATTAGAAAACGTCCTGGTTGCGTATGCAACCCACCGTTGGGCTGACGTCTGTGTTACTAATTGAAAGGAGGCTTTAGAAAAAGGGCCCGTTACAATTGACACAGGTCCTAGAAGGCCATAACCCACCACATATCTAGGATCAGGGCTGTAGTCAAGACCACCTTTGTTGAGTCCAAGACCAGAACTAGTTAAAGTCCAAGTCAAGACACGAGTCCAATGAGGTTCGAGTCCAAGTCAGAGACCGAGTCCAAAAAGGTTACGAGACCGAGTCCAGGACAGGAAAAAAAAAGTCTTCAGGGCCTGAATTTATTTTTGCCAAACAAAATTATTAAATTTGTCTTGCCTTAATGTTTGTGCTTGTTGCATTTTTTACAATTGGGTAATGTTGTTAAGAATTTACACAACACAAGGCTTGATTTAAATTGTTCAATTGAATTGTAAAAAAGTTACACAAATAAATACAATAGAATAAAGATATAAATAAAGACAAATAAAGAGAAAAGTTTTTGAATAGGTCCAGCACTATAGTATTCAGACAGAAACTGAATAAAGTAATCAAATGGAAAATTATACTGGATAGTATTTTAGTCCTAAATAAATTAAACACATAGGCTATCAATCCTGATTCCTTTAACTTAAAGCTCTCTTTTCTTGTTTTGACAACAGAATTAATGACCGTCACATATGGTTGCTGCCACTCTTAAGAGCTAGTGCACGGATTCTGTGTTCATTATACTGGCATGCGTTTTATGCTTACATATAAAGACAAAACCCACTATGTTTAGAGTATACTCACAAAGACCGAAATTGACACAGTTTTGAGTGTTAAAGCAATATAACTAATCCGTGAAAAATAACTTTTCTTACTGGCCAGCTGTTCTTGAGGCGGATTTTCTATGAATGTGCGCAGAAATCATCCCAGAGAGCACGCGAGCACTGATTAGTTTAAAATCGCTTGAATGTTTAAACTGGTAAGACTTAAAAGACAAGAATAAAAAGCAAATGGTAAACTTTATTCACGATGCACTGCTGGCCCGATTGTGCAAGTGAATATTCCGTCATGTCCCGACTCCTGAACGCGAGTGTGTATTATCGCGGCAGCGCTTGATGCTTGGCTTCCACAACACATTTTGAGAGAAAGAAGACGCGGCAACGCTGAACACTCACGCTGTTTGTGAAATTGCGTCTGGCAGATAGTTATTAAAAGAATGATTTGATTTTATAATCTGTGTGAATTACGATTGCGGGAATATCCCGCATTATAAATGTGAGACCTGCGGGAATGATTCAGAATTGTGCGCAACACCCAGTAACTATAGTAACAGCATGAGAAGACGCGCTCCCGTTGTAGTGAGCACTTGGTCGGTTAATTTTGCCATTTTCTAAGTTAACGTTACCCTGATAGGCTAGTAATAAATGAACACACATACAAAAATGTTGGACTCGAGTTGAGAGCCAAAAGCCATATTTGGCAAGACCAGTGGCCGAGACCGAGACAAGTCCGAGACCATAGAAAAACGGTCTGAAGTCCGGAGTACTACAGCCCTGTCTAGGATACAATGAAACTCGACTAAAAGGGAACTGTGTTTCTACCTACACTTTTGCAATACTCCAAAAAAGTACCTATATGTATACAATTCACTGCAATTTCCTAGTGGCACTAAAACACCAATAACTTGTATTCCTTGTCACATAAATGAATAATTACGGGACAGATTATTGATTGAGACTTATTTTCACGTTGTTACTTGCACAAAAAAGTTTGACCTAAAAACACAATGCATTTTGAAATTTGCATCTAAAAACCAGCTCCATATGTATGGCTTTACTGACATAGTAAACTTGCTCGGTAGTTCAGCTGGTACAGCATTGCATTTGCGATGCAAAGTGCTCGTAGCCTGGCATTCCAGACCAGACAGGTCTGGAAACTCTTTCATTGACAGGGCTCAATCGAGAGGGGCGGGATAAACGGTTGTCTTTCAAATGCTCTCTGCACGCAATTGGATAGCGCTAAAGCCAATCAGAGCAACAAAGAAGGTGACGTATCAGCGGACAAGTTGATATATTAAACTTTTACCGTATCCAGTCCAGCTGTCAACATTGAACATCGAAAATAAGGGAGATTTCCCAGAATCCATCCCCAAAATAAGGGATTTTTTTTTGTTTTTTTACACAACCCACAAACTTTAAAAATAAAACACTAATCATTAAAGGTCTAAAGAGTTTATAACTAGCCTACATATGTGTGAGAGAAAGAGACAGTATGTGTGTGTTTGTGTGTGTATGAGAGAAAGAGACAGTGTGTCATTAAAAAAATAATATCATAGAGAATGCTTAAATACTAATATCAGCTTATGAGGGAAATGTAGGCGGATGTAGTGGCGCTTCGGAGTGGTGGAGATGATTTGGGAGAGGTCCGTGCACCGATCAGAGCGTGCGCTGACACAGGAGTAAAGCCTTTATCCTCGACGACACAGCACGAGCGTGGCCAATATGACAAGTTGATCGTTTCGCCACAGCTTTGTAACAGCGCTCGAGGCGCCGGCCGCATCCGGAGGATGAACGACTTAAAACCGAATATGTCCGAGCTGGCTCTGACCGTCGCAACTCTGTCGTCATTTTGTTAAGCCTCTATACATGATGTGATTGGCCCTTCCAGAGTTGGGGTTTGCCAGCTAAAAAGTCAATGGAGAGTTGCCAGACCACACTTTGCTGCAAAATATTTTTTGCTGCCGCTAGGGTGCGTCTTAGATTTCTAGGCTAAAGTGCTCGGGTATGAGTCCTGTGAACCCGAGTTGCAATGAAAGACTTCAAAGACTTTTGGAAACTTATAGCTACAATGGCATAATTGCTTTTGTATCATATTTGCTTTTGTTAACAACACTATTGGTTAGGTTGAGTGTAGGTGGTAAATTATTTTCGTAAGAGAGAATTATACGTTTAGCCGACATTCACCGGGCATTTAATTTCCCAACTGCCACAATATGCACAACAATATCATTGCTAGATTCTGTTTGTAAAAAACATAACGTTGCACCTTGAAAGTGTCATAAAATTAGCTAAAAAAAGCTACATTTTGCCACTGTCACGTTTTTCCAGTGAGCCTGGGTTTGTATCTGTCTACCTGTTTGTGTGTGTGTGCCTGTGTGTGCGCAATGAATTCAACATCTGTTGTTCCATTTTCTGCAGCCAAAGCTATTCAGCAAAATGGGAGTGAATGAAATTCCTAAACCCTTTAAATTCAAACAAACAAATAAGAGCCTCAAGAATAGATGATTTGAACCCTTCCATTTTCTTCACGTTTCACTTCAGTGAGCCTCTTCCTCACGCAGCTGCACCCAATGATAGGCACAACTAAAAGTATAATGAGATGAATAATAACTTACCATAAATTTCCATATCTCACATAAATATCGATTGTGTCGGCATGGATGATGCCTAGATTAACTCCATCTGAATAAAACGGTTTAAACAAGGCTGGCCATACACAATGAGTGTAATGCAGAACAGGCCCGCCAAGACCAGACATTATCAATGGGGAGATTGGAAAAAAATGCAGTTTTTCTCCATTCTGCTGTTAGTCTTGCACACACAAACACGTACAGTGAGACCAGGCTATAGTGACTCACTCTCAAGCTGATGGTGTTTTGGTATTCTGTGTGGCATGTAGCCAGTAGGAATACTGCAGTGTACACACATACACACTGAACTCATTGAAATTGACCTGGTAAATTGATGTTTGGGGAAAATATTATACTTTTTTCAGGATTCTAATTTTTAACAGCATTTATTAACAATGTTTTAGAATATTTACTATCCGTTTTTATACATTTTATGCATCAATTCCATTATTATTATATTATTTTATAGATCAATTCAATCTATATTCTACATCTATATTTCTTTATCGATCGGACTGTTCTGTATTTGCACTATAGATCTATTGATCGATATGTGAACATACACATTCCTTCAATGTCTGTACAGACAGGAAGAGAATCTGTGGGACAGTATGTGTTTGCGTGTGTTCATTATATGCTGGGTGTTACTTCCACATGAACAGATGGTGGGATCATGTCATTGAAGTCACTGTTTAAAGTGTGCCAATGGAATGCTCTGATTGAGACAATGTCAGAGTGATAGCCTGGTGTGTGTGTGTGTGGTCAGTCATCGATTGATGGGTGGGCAAAGACTGTGTTAACATGCAGGGCTTCATGTCTGTATGTGACTGCTAATATTGTGCACAAGAGTTTACAGATAGATGAACAGTGATGACTGCATTTAAATCTGTCCATCCCCTTGTTTTTCTCTTTTTGTCATTCTCTTTCTCTCTTAGTCCACTCTTCTTTCTTCCGTTGGTGGTCCTGCCTCATTTCTCTTGAGGGGCAGCAGGTGGTGTGGTCTAGGGTCTACATATGTGTATGATGGAGGGTATTGATTTGTAGATGTGTTAATGGTTGTGGTGAGCTGGATGTCTTTCCTTCTGTCCTAAATAACTTCTGATATTCCAGTAGGGATATAAATAAAAAAGTAAATATTGTCATGAAAACATTTAAACCTTCAGAAATCAAACCTTTCTCAGTTAAAAAATAGACCAGTTACTGAAACTATAGGCTCTATCTTGCACCCGGCGCAAATAACTTTATACACAAACGCATGTCTCATTCCTATTTTGCATGTGCGCAAAGCGGCTTTTTCCCTCCACAGACACACGTAGGTAAACTAGGAAATGAACTTGCGCTCCCTGGGCGGATCGGACGCAAAAAGGAGGTGTGTTTCGGTGCAAACAATCCCTGGTGCTATTTCACACTTCCAGAAAACAATTGCGCCATTGACCAGAAAAAAACTGGTCTAAAGTCAGTTGCGCATTGTTCATAATGCTATTTAAGCGCGCCTGCTTGGCCTGCTAACGCGTGCACAACGCGCATACACTTTGATTCTCTCATCATCACAGATGCAGCAGTTTTTATTTTTGCAAATCATACATTATAACAAGGAAAAATATTAACACATGAGGGAAATCATTGTGGTTTACATGAAGATGAAAAAACCTTATTACCCATTTTTTAAGGCTAATTGTCAGTACTGAATAGGGGTGTAATGGTACATGTATTCGTATTGAACCGTTTCGGTTCAAAGGCTTTCGGTTCAATGCGCATACAAACCGAACGGTTGCTTGGACCATTTTTCCTGGCAAAATTCAACACAACGTTGCGCAACATCAAATGGCAAGCGTAATGAAAGCAGAACGAAACTGCGCTACTCATTATGTGCTTAACGGATCGTTTATTAGTTCGGACTAGCAACATCTGGGCAGCGCGAGCCGATCTCGATCAGGCAACACTGTTACCACACAGCGCTAAGAGATCCGGTAAAGAAAACTTTTGAATTCGCCACTGAGGTACGTTAATAACATCGCTGCGATATCTAGTGAGATGCATTCACATTTCTCCGTTATTAACCGTAGATCTCTATTAGATCAAACAGCGCTGTCATGGAAACCAGGAGAAACATTGTGCCGTGAATGAACTAATAATACTTTACGTCCACAGACCAGCAACATTCACCATGGATTTAATATAATAACACTAACTGGAACCAGTTTGACTGGAATGGTGAAATGAAAGTACTTAACACATCTTTTTCCAGAACTTCAAAATTCAAATATTATATAAATAAATAAATATATATTTATATTTTATTTTTAATGTGATGATCAATACATTATTTGTTTATCCTTCAAAGATGACCCCCATTTGTAAACCTGAAAGTTTCAAGATGGAAAACTCACACTTATTTAAAAATATTTTTCTTTTAAACAAATAGGAAATTTCTCTGGCATTTCTTTCTTTTTGCTGTATCGAAAACGGTACCGAACCGTGACTTTAAAACCGAGGTACGTACCAAACCATGATTTTTGTGTACCGTTGCACCCCTAGTACTGAAGGATCAGACCTTTTTGCCCAATAGTGGCAAGGAACATACGTATATAACGTTAATGTTTAACTGACGCTTATGTGCGAGGGTTTCTCCCATCCCCATACAACGCCACTTCTCTGTCTTTCACTGCCCTGACAAGAACATCGGTCTCCTCGGCTGTGAACGCTCCTGGCGCGCGCCTGGTAAACCCGCCGTTATAATAACAATCTGTCATGCAACGTGTGCACCTGCTCTTAAAGGGTATGTTGGATGGGGCTCTGATTGGTTTATTTCACGTTACGCCCAAACCACACCTATGATTAATGAAGCTACTTCAGACCAACCCCTTTTAGCAATTTGCGCCAGGCGCAAGAGGCATTTATCCCGCCGGGAAAATAGCAACAGCGCCGGGACCCGCCCACAAAGTTACTTGCACTTTTACACTCTGCGTTTCAGATCATTAAAATAGGGCCCTATGTGTCAATGTTATGTAGACTTTGCAAAGAATGGATGGATCTGTTTAAAAAGTAACAAAACTGCTTATTCCACAAGTGGAGATTGTGTTTACATTGACATCATAAAGGCCCAGCGAAGAAAAAAAAATCTATATATATTTTGTATCATTATCAATGTTGAAAACTGTTGTGCTGCTCAATATTTTTTTTAAGAAAGTGTTAAACATATATGATGATTTGATGAATATAGGAGGTTTAAAAAGAGTAGCATTTATTTAAAATATAAATATTTTGTACCATTATAAATGTCACCTCTGTCACTTTTGATACAATTTAATGTAAGTTGCAGAATAATAAGTATTTCTTTAGAAAAAAAAAGACATACCGACCCAAACTTTTTAGCAGTTGTGTATATGGCCCATTTAATAGAATTATTAATGTATTACCCATAATAATGGAAAATCCTCTCAAAGCTATGGTCTTGTCTATGAATTCATATGTTCAGTGGACTGCAAATCATTTATGGAGCTATTATGGCATCACAGAGTTGGGATCTGAAAATAAAAGTTTAGCCTACCTCTTTACAATGTGCCAAATAATTATTAGAGGTGTGACATCACAGAGCAATGACCTCACAGCAGTGATCTCACAGAGCTCTGACTGGACTAAAAGAGAAATGAAATCTATTCATTGACAAATCTGTGTAAAATGACATTTTCATTCCCCTGTCCCCATTTGTTTTACACTCCTCTGCATCTCTGTCTTTTTCTCTCTTTCACTTGTCAGTGATAATGGCAGTAGTTTGTCTGTGTCCTTGACTCTGGCATAAATCTTTTCTATGGGCAGATGCAGTGACGTCATTCTTCACTTTTTAAGCCTTTGCTTGTCAAAATGAATGTAATTACACACCAGTAATGTCCCTTTTTATGACACCTTTTAATCTTTTAATCTTAAGTTTTAGCCAACTCGTGGTCCTTATTAAGTATATGAGGGTTTTGGATGAATTATTTGATTAGTGACTACATTTTGCTGTAGTAGTTGGTTTGTCTGGCTAATCTAATTGAAAGTGAACGCGGTGACAGTGGAGCTTATCTCTTACACCCTGCTGCTCATCGCTGTCTACAAGCCGCTGACAAGCATCAATGGGTGAAGGCTCTGATGTACAGGCTTTGTAAAGTGCTGGTTCTTGTGCAAGCATTGTTCTCTCAAGCGGTTTTCACACACAGTGCTTATGTGGGTGTGTGGTGTCACAGTGTATGAGCATGTCGAAATGTTAACATACACAAACAGTCAGAAGTTTATGACACACTCGACTGAATTTATACTACTAAAATGCTTTAGATTTGCATTGTAGGCACAAATAAATTGTGCATACTTATTAATGTACTACAAAACTAATATTAATGTTATACATTTTCTTCATGATTTGGACCAGTTTATTAATTTATTTTATTTAAAAAGTTATTACGTTAAATTGATTTTATTAGTTCAATCAAATTAATGAATTATAATTATTTTTATTATAATTACTTTAAAGCTGCAGTCCGTAACTTTTTTGGGTTAAAAATGATCCAAAATAAATGTTTGAGCAAATACATAACAAGCCAGTTTTTTTTACTTCCTTGTTCAGATGACATTTTCCGGTTACAATTTTATTTTGGTCATACTTCCAAAAAAAGGAGAATATGTGATTCTGAATACCAGGATCCAAACCAGGGTGCGTTTCCGAAAGCATCGTTAGGCAACTATGGTCGCAAGTTCCGTCGTTATCATCATAGTTCAACGAGTCGGTGTTTCCCGAAACCATCGTTCCAACGAACATTCGCAAACAGCATCGCAAAGTTGTGTGTGTTTGAACGACAGCTCTCGACCTATGGTTAGAGACATCATTTCTATATTGCATGACATTTGGAGGTAATAAATCCTTATCTTGAGCAAAATAAGCAAGCTGACATTCAGTACAACTGGTGCCTTTAATTCAGAATACATACAAATGGAATTTACGTCTTTTAGTTTTTCAAAAGATAAAGTACCGTGTTTGAAGAGTGCGCATGTGCGAACGTGCTCTACTATGTAAGAATGAGCCAAATATTGAGTCTGGTAATAAAGCAAAACAACTGGGAACAATTAGAAATAGTCCTCAGATGACACGTGCGAAACCAACGTGGTTGAATGATACTTTGGACAGTGGGTTTCAGGAAATAGTCGTGACTAGCTAGTTGATTTTTCCAACGATGCATCGGTACTATGGTAGTGAATCAGCGAACTCAAGTCTTTGTACGGGAAACGCACCACGGCACGGTGACTGACAGCTGCACATTCTCCTCAACACATTGTGTTCATCTACGTTGTGCCGTGCCGTGCCAAGGCACAACCCGCGTAAACTTGCTAATTCCGCAAATAATTGCAATTGCAGATTTCGAACAGAGATGTCGTAACAAAAAAGAGGAAAACTGCGGACTGCAGCTTTAACAATACTAGGAAAAAAATATTTATTCATAATAATAATAATGTTACTGTGAATAATGCATATCCAAACTTTTGGTGGCGTCAACATCCATGTACCCACAGTTTGTGAAACTTTTATTTCATAAACTGTGGGTAAATACTTACTCATAACAATTATTGTGAAATTCCTCATAATAAAACGGTGCTTTCTCTGGATTTCAGCATGAACACAAGCAGAGTTACAATTGCAGCGACTCAAAGACGGGATCTAATAAAGCATATGGATGTGCTTTATGCTGTGGTTTGGCAATCACTTGGTCCAAACATATTTTGTGGTCTGTGCTTTTCTGCCCACTTTCAAAAAAATGACATAATTTAAAACAGTTCTCACTTTCCATTGAGATGCGTCAAACTTTTTTTGTCAAAGTTTCTTTAGACTAGTCAATTTTACTAGTCAGTCTTACATCTGGAATTGTTTCTTTCAGTTATTTTGTTGCCTTAACACTGAAAGAACAATGCAAATATGAACTTTAGATATGTTGCTCAAAGGCCAATAAAGCAGTGAAGTGTAATTATTCATGTTTGCTTAAATTCCTAGCAAAGTGAATTTTACATTGTTTTACAGAAGGAATCTGATGCTCTGCCCATGTTGTTGTTGGATTGCAGATCTTAAGGGCTTTGTTTTGGTTAATGCGTATTAGATAGGTCTGGATTTGGAACTAATATAAGTTGTGAAGCCTCTAGGGGCCATATAGAGGTTGGACCACTGAATAACCTCAATCATGGATCATGAGTTTGGTGTTTCCAGGGTGTTCATATGACAAATCAAAACAGGGTGTCTAAAAATGTAATTATGGATATTGTTTCCCTAAAGAAGATGCCTGTAATCAGAACAATCTGAGTTATAAAGTTCAGTCTCACTAATGTGACACCCAGGAGCCATTATCATATAGATAAAAGTGTAAGTGATTGCTGTTTTATAGAAATCATTGTTCAAGATATTGGGCCCTATCATACACCTGGCGCAATCCGGCAAGTGTTTTTTGCTAGTTTCAGCCGACAAAGTTAGCATTTTCACATCCTGTGCCATGTTGAATTTGCGCCCATTTGTGTGCTGGTCTGAAAACGAGGTGTGTTCAGGTGCGTTGTTGGCGCGTTGCTATTTAAAGGCAACCAAAATATTTGTTTGTTATTTAAAGACGTATGTAGTAATATGCACTTATAAGCGGGTCAACAACACTTGTACACTTAGCATATCCATTTTCTTACAGTGTAGTGTACAGTTTTTCCACTTACAAGTTCCGCCATGTAAATAGCTCATCTGCCATGGCGTGAGAACAACTGGCTTTTCAAGGGAATGGGAGATGAGATTGGTTTAATGCACATTACACCCAAAACACACCCATTATTAAGAGAATAGGGCAGCCCTTTTAGATTGGCGCACCGACCATTTTTCCCATCTTTAAACTAGCAAAAGTGGATTCGGACATGCCCAACACAATCTCATCCCAAGATGTCATCTAACTGACGCTTTTGACCATACGTCAACATCCAACGTTTTAGGGTACCCTTTAACATCAGTTAGATGACGATCCAGAGGCGTCATCCAACTGACGCTTTACCTTTAGTGTCAGATAGATGACGCGGGTAGGTTTAGGTTTAGGGTAGGGTTAGGGTTAGATGAGAGTCATCTAACTGACGTTAAAGGGTACCCTAAAATGTCGGATGTTGACGTATGGTCAAAAGCGTCAGTTAGATGACGTCTTGGGCTGACATGCCCTAAGTGCACTTGCACCGTGCACTTTAGACCAGGGTTTCTGCAGGTTTCACAAAGTCAAATTTAAGACTTTTAAAGACCATTATGAATGAAATTTAAGACCTATATCACAAAAAAAAAAAACGTACAAAGGAAATGCGTTAACAAGTCTCAAAATTATTCGCAAAGTAATTTAATTTATTCAAACTGAACATTCGGCGAAAATCAGGTACAAACGGTCCCATGATTTTGGAAATTTGTTCTGTTTCTGTTTTTATAAAATCCCTATTCCAAAGCGTAGGCCGTATGTAGGCCGTTTTATCTTCCTGCACCGGAAGGAAACGTCATTTGAAACAATGTAGGACTGGTGTCTTGTCACCGTGTGGAGAACTCAGAGCACCTCCGCTCACTGTTGGCTCTGATCAAAAAGCAAAATCCAAATCCGCAAAATCGGATCCTAAATTCAGATATTTCAAGCCAAGTATCGCTAAACTTCCACGTCCCCATAGCTGAATAAAATCTGTTTTATGTCTGTCTGTGGTATCTGAGATACCCGCCAATAACACAAAACCTCAGAACTGATTGGCTGTTGCATGTTGGTCTATATTGTAGTCATAATACAGCAAATTAAGAACTACAACTACGTAATATAAATTAAAAAAAAAACATTCCAAAGCGCTGCAGGAGCATTTCAATGAGATTTACATGGACATAGGAAAATTAAGACCCGTTTAAAAAGATTTAAGACCTAGGACACAATATTTCAGCAAATTTAAGACTTTTTAAGGCCTTAAATTGTGATTTTGAAATTTTAGACTTTTTTAGACTTTTTAAGACCCCATGGAAACCCTGTAGACCATGCGCTTAGCTCATTAAAATAGGGTCCATTGTGTCTAACACTTTTCTTAAGCATTTTTTTTATTCTGTATTTTGGGAAAAACATGGCTAAATGATGGAAACAGACCATGTTGTTGCAGTCATATTTGGTTTTTATTTAATATAATTCTTAATGCTTTCATTTCTTGTTTATATAAGTGTACTGTCATAACTCCAGGAAACAATTTACACAATGCATTGTACAGATTACATACAGAGAACATTCAGCTCTATTAGGGGGATAGGCCAAACAGGGGAATTGATTTTCTAAAGCATCATGTGGAGGTTCTTCCTAACATCCTAAGTTGAGTCTTTTAAATGTGATATACCATAGTCTCTATTTAATCTAATAGTAATTGAACAATCCCTTTTCATATCAACATATTTATGAAACACAACATTGTCAAATATTGCCATGTTTTAGGCTTAGGAATGAAGAGCTAAAGGTTTTGAAAAATAGGTTGCGCTGAGTTGAGTGCATAGACTGGTCTGATGTAAAATAACAGTGACATTTATATGATACTTTCAGTGCTTTTGGATAAATTCACCTGGATGTATTGTATTTTAGCTGGATAATGATGTACTGTTTTGTAATCTTCATCAACATTTTCTTATAACTAAAGAAAAAAGGCACAAAAAAAACCTATCACATACAATTAACGCAGAACACACAAGCGAAATAGATAATAACACACATAATACACAAAATCAAGCTTGTTGAACATTACTAAAGACACCTGACAGAGTCCACATGAGGCACTTTCTGGTGATTGACTCTTTGAGTGTTCAAATTAATTCTGTTTTAAGTGCTACAAAAGTAAACTGTCTCTATAAAATACTGTTCTCAAAGAATACATCTATCTCAAATTTAAAACAAAAAAGTTTTATAAAAAAAAAACTGAAGTAGAAATAAGGATTTTTTTAATGTGAATATATGGCAAATATGAGTTTTGTTTTCCTCTGATACACTTTCTGGCTGACAAATGGAGATTTGTAACCATTTTTATGTGGAGGTGTTTTATTTATGGCAACTTTTGGCACATTCTAGGGAACTGAATCAGAGAATCAATCCACTTGTTTACTTCAATTGTTTTAAATGCGTACTGATTGATCCATAGACAACCTGTAGATGCCAATGAAGTCGTACTAGGGTTATATGTGAAACACATGGTAAATGGCTCTACCTCATATGTAAATTCTCAGAACACTTTAGAACAACAAATCACTTTAACAATCTATGAAAATATAGCCATATTTTCAACATATAATACATCACACCACCATCCCCATGAGGGCATCAATCGCTAAGATCTCTTTTGTATTGTCATTACAACTCTCGCTATTTGATGTCTGCTAACGTCTCTGCTCTTTGTTAAGAAGCAGAGCATGGGATAAACGCAACCCATTCTTTTCTCAGCGCATTCCCACACACAGACCAAGATATCTTATCTTGATCTCATCAGATTCTCTCAAGTAGGCTAATATCAGAACAAACATCGATGAGTGTTAAACCCCTGATGTGCATTAAACACTAATACGCAAGCAACTCCAGAAGCCAATGGATATGCTTCGCTGCCTGATTTAATGGAAAGTACAGCGCCTGGGGAGATGCATGATACTAAAGCCGTATGAAAGCTGATGGAGACAGACAACCTGCCTGCCAAAAAAGCAGGAGGCAGAGATGTTACAACCGACTCTTATATCAAACTTTAATGTCACGCATTACTTCAAGGAGGAACTGAATTAGAGTGTAATAGTTCAAACCAGTCTGGGACTAGCACTGAGTACTGGAATAATCGCCCTGCTGGAAAGTCCAGCTTAAATTGTTAGCTGGCAAGCCACCAAAAAAAAGAAAGAAAAAAAGAAAGAAAACTACCAGCTAATCATACCAGTTTCAGGTGGTCAAGTTGGCTTTTGAACAATAGTGGTAGGTCAACCAGCTAATGACCAGTTTAGATCAGCTGATATGGTGGCAAAATACTGCTACCTGCTTTAGATGGATTTTTGAGGAAATTTTGCCGAATTAAAGAGTGATTTCCTTTAGATTTATCATTGATTATTTGTGGAACTGAGAAGCAGAAAAGTTGAGAATGGAGAGGCAGAGCTCCAGGCAAGGGGAAGCTGAGCTGAACAGAGCCCCAGGAGAATGATCTGACAGTGGGGGAAGAGAAACGGAAAGCTTCAGGGGTAAATTACGACCCGCCTGACAGGAATGTCTCAGCTAATGCCTCTCATGTTTATTCCAGAGCCTGATGGTGAGCGCATTAGAAATGCACAACGGAAGACAGTCCATTAGATATCTGTGTGTGTGTGCACACTATGGAATATATGTATTAGGTCCCTAACATCTATTTTTGAGTGCAATATCCCATTGGGTTGCTCATTGGATGAGAAGCAAATGTCTATTTTTTAGTTTGTTTCATTAGACCATTCCTTTTACTTTAAAGGTGATATAATAATGTTAAAGTACTTCTTATTCCCCCTTAGTCAAGTGACTGCTGGGATGGTTGTGTAATTCAAAACCACATTATGGCATCTAAATCTGCATCAGCATTTATGGAATGAATAGTGTAGCCAAGATAGAGAGTGGGAAAGAAAAGAACGACAAATGTAGCGACAAAGACAAGGAAAACCTGACAGGACTGAGCTCATCAAGAGCTACAGTAAGTGTCCATGATTGTGGAGTCTGAGCAAGAAAAAAAGATAAACTTTTATGAACCTTAAGACAAGCAACTTGAAAATATGATGGGGAAATCCTAGTCTTGGCCACACATCAGATCATTTTCTCTTGAAGGTATATAAATGGTCAAGGAACAATCTTTTAAAATAAAACACTAATATTGACTTGTTTATTTAAGGCTTGTAAGACTTAAGTCAGTGAGGTTACTGACTGGTTATTCATTATGTAGTTAAAGATACACATTTGGAGTATACAACTTAAAACAACTTTAAAATATACTAGCAAAATATATTTTTTGTTTAGTATTCTTTTTTTAGTAA
This sequence comes from Hybognathus amarus, assembly GCA_030378365.1. Classification (NCBI taxonomy): domain Eukaryota; kingdom Metazoa; phylum Chordata; class Actinopteri; order Cypriniformes; family Leuciscidae; genus Hybognathus; species Hybognathus amarus. The sequence continues at coordinate 229,345 of JAQIUQ010007630.1, forward strand.
ATAGTTAAGACAAATGATTGAGGGGTGGATGAGGTTTTCTCAAAAATACTTACAGAATCATTAATGTAAAAGTTTAAGAAACCCGGGCTGTTAAATCTGAATCAGAACTAAATATCCAGACATTCCTATCAAACCTGAAAAAAAAAAAAAGATATGGCTGAAATAATGGTAGGACATTAACATGGTGGTTGTTTCTAAGAGTACATGATGGCTTGAAAATAGTTCTGTAGCTCTTTTAGTTCTGGTTTCTGTTTGCATTGTGACTCAGATTTCCAAAGTGGACAGGCAAGAGCATCTAGGCAATGAAACCTGAACTGCAATGACTAGAGGAAGCAGGGAATATGACACGCTATGCATGTGTTTTTTTCGAGAGAAGGCTGTCACGGAGAGTGTGAAAGAGAAGAAAAGGAAAGGCGAGCTAAGTATAGATCTGAGTCATTACATTTAGTAAAGGTCAACAAATGTCACAGACAGTGGTGAGTTGTTACCCATAAACGCTGACCTGCGATCAGCTGCTTTGAAACAAGATGGTAACTGGCTATGCGCTAACTCCATACAACCCCCCAAAGTTTAACACACCTGGAAATGGCTTAATGAAAATGAGTACAAATACAATTATGATTAAATAAAGGGCCTTGATGTGTAACAAAATCTATGAATACTTCAAAGATAAGGCAAAAATTTAAATCCTTGCTAGATCAGGCAGAAGGCTCCAGGTTAGAGGAACCATGGTGCTGCTGCTAAATTGCGCGATATCCATGAAGCCTGTGATGGCCATCTCTTTATGTTCTCTTGTGAAGCCAAAGACATCAAATTTGTGTTAGCAAGGTCACATTAATACATCTAGAAATTCATATATGTTAAACATTCATCAAAGTTTGTGGTGGGTTTCAGTATACATTATAGTGAACTTTCTTAGGTAATAGGCTTGTGTTTAGAGATGGCTACTTTAGGCCGGTGAGTCTGAACGTTGATGTGGATCCATTGATGTGGTGCTGTTGAGAAACCATTTAACAACGTATCTGTCTGTGCTAGGTTCAAAAGGATCAAAGGTCTGGTCATTTAGTCTCGGCGGTTCCTTGCTGGATGCCTGTCATGGCTTCACTCCTGCATTGTCTCCATCTCCAATATCTCCTCTCCTCTGTATTGTTATGTTAATGGCGACGACTTCCTCTTCTTCACTGGTTAGCCCTGAGGTTGGGGAGAAGTCAGGCAGAGCCCCCTCCATCCACTCTCACCACTAGAGGAAAAAAAGAGAAAGAAAACATTAGCAGGTCAAGAATAAATTCTTCGAGCAGTATGTTGGGAGTTAGCACTATACTAATTTAACTACATTTTTCATTGGATTATTTGTCCTTTCTGGCTTTGATAAGACTGGTTCATTGTAATGAGTTGGTTCATTTAAAGGAATAATTTTAATGATTTGGATAAAAACATGACTCACATTTGAATCAGACACATTGTTTCTCTCTCTCGCTCTCTCTCTTATATATATTTATTAGGGATGTGGCAGTGAGGATATTTTCCCACCAGTTAATTTAACGTGTGGCAATACCGGTTGCACGAGGGGAGTTGAACTGAAGTTTGGAGTTTTCTCTCTTTTCCACCTTTTAAATCACTAAAGGCCAGTACACACCGAGACGAATATCAGCACGTGTTATTCGTCAGCGTTTTCGAACTACGTTTTTTGTGTTCACACCCAAGCAATGTTCACTGCGATGAGCCGAGTGAACATGCAGATTCATTCCCTGACATTAGATGGCGCGAGACCGTTTTGTGTTTGGGCGCCCCCAAGTTACGTTTCACTGTCTCTTCAGAAAGCTCCAAATACGTGAGCAAAAGCTTCAATCTCATTAGTTCGGATAGTTTTTGTTACGTGACGTCGTCAAACTAAAAAACGAACCTGAGGTGTTTTTTTTTTAAAATGTACACTTTTACGCGTGGCGTTTTGCGTCGCAGAGTGTGGAACACCCACATTGTCACCCTTTGTTTAGTCACGAGGCATTAAACGCCGGCGAATGACGTCCTGGTGTGAACAGGCCTTTATTCAGGGGCAGCAATTGCTTAAATGGTGGGTTTATTGTTATTCTTTATGATTATGTTTGCAGGTCACCTATTAGCATTGGGTTTAAATCTAAAATATTGCCAAATGAGGAGCTTTTACATTTCGTTTTAAAAAACCATAATCTTCAGACCGTGACCATTACATCAGTCAGCTGGCCCTCACTCTCGTCACAATGATCCTTTTCCAAGATTCTTTGATGAATAGAAAGTGCAGAAAGAGACGCGCAATTTATTTATTTTTTCTCATTGGTTTTGTGCCACACAAATCATGCCTTAATGTAGCAAGCTACTTCTTTTTTTAACTGTAATTCTTCGAAACTATTAGAACTTATTTGAATAATGAGTATCTTGCAATGTACAGTGTCAGAGTAACTTCCTTAGAAGTGAACGTTGCATTATATTACACTATCAGGCTGTCAATTAGTTCTAGCAGTATTTGCTACTTAAGGTCCATGTCGACTAGTCGTGGATCACATAAATGTAATTATACTTACAGTTGATAAGAAAAATTTGAATTTGTGCATGAGTAGTCAGTAACTCTTGCAAAAAGTCTTACAGAAAATAAAACATTATTGGTGTGAACTAAATTAATCCTTTAAAGAGAAGCATTATGTATTGCCTCATGTCATTTGGGACTAAAAGAAATGCTTAAGGAAAGTTTTTCACTCTAAATAACATGCAGATTCCATTTTTAGCCAGCTTGAGCCGAGTAGCAAGCGGTCCTCCTGGAGCTCTGAGTGTCCCGTTTCCTCTGCCTGCCCTAACCATTTAACTGCAATCACTACTACATTCAGCCTGAGACACAAATGCCTCATTTTCCCACTAACCCTTCAATCTGTTGTCAATTGTGCAGAGCCATGGAAACAGTTCCGGAATGCTGCAAGTAGGCTTTTAGTTCTGAGGTCCTGTTTTGTGTCTGGACCAATTCAGAGCTGAGCCATTTGTGCAATACCCCAGAAAAACAAAAAAATAACCTTTTTTCGTATGTCAATGACATAATAGCAGTCTACAAGAGACAAATGTAGCCACACCCACCCATTTGAGAAAACAAAAGTGTGCTGCATAATTAAACAACAAATTTCAGGTCACAATTTGGCATATTTGTTAGTAGAGGTGAGAAGTGCCAGGACCAGTCGATAGAAATCTGGAACTCCATCCAGATGAAGTAAACTGTGTATTTTTATACTATTGATACAAGTATATGAAGTGCAGAAAACAAGCTAGTAGTTTGCAAGCTCTCAATGAAGCCAATGTTTTTTTTTTTTTTTTTTTTTTATTAAATACATACTTAACCCAAAAACTACTTTATCAAACTGGATATTGTTTATCATATTCTGTGCATGCTTCCTATCAAAACCTGGAAATACTAGAGTCTTTTGTCTCCTGAGGGCTGTCCTTACATTTAAAGTGTCCTCAACGGGGATGTATGCAGTATTTTGAAATCACATTCTCCTCGGCCTACCGAGGGATAGTTCTGAACAAACCTTAAGTTATGCTCAAGAGCGTAGAGTGTGGGAAAATGTGTGTAGGCAAATAGTAAACATAATATTTCAATATATCTTCTGTCACAGTTAAATATGGTTAAGCAATAATATATGCACACTATATTTAAAGTCACATACACAATAGACATTGAATTGTCTGTGATTTTGACTCATTTTTTGTAATGAAAACTCCCCACATACAGAAAAAAATAGTAGGAAAGGGGAGAGTTCGTTAAAAAATTAAAATACTGTCATGATTTATTGTGTACTTTGTGACTTTCTTCTTCATAACACAAAATAAGATATTTTGGATTTTTGTTTGGATTTTTATTTTCTGATACATTGAAAGTGAGTCAGTGGGGTCCAATGTTGCCGAACCTCATTGACTTTCATTGTATCTGTTCACAGAAGAAAGTCACAGGTTTTGAATGAAATAAAGAAAATTATGACAGAATTTTCATTTTTGACTGAACTGTACCTTTAAGACAAAAGTTTCTGATGTCAGTGTGCTCAAAGAAGGGGAAATGAATGGGGCATTTAAAAGGGAACGTGGCAACAATTTCAACTTAATTAAACCATTTAGAAATCATTTACATGTGTAAATAACCTTTTCTGGTAAAAATGTTGACTTTCCCCACTCCCTCCAGCTTTCCCAGATGGAAAACCAAACTTGCAACATGAGGACTAAAGTCCTGGTAAATTGGAAATCTCGTGAGAAGCAAGAAGGAGCGAGAAACATAAACTCCTTTACGGCAATTCGACATACATGTCAATGTTCTAAGATACTGTATATGATGTATTAACCACCTCGGTAGACATAGCTCCGCAAGATAAAGTTTTCTGGCTCCAATAATAACAAATGCACATGAGCAGCGGTAGAAAGGGTAGGAGGGAGCCGCAAGTGAGTTTTTTTTTTACGATATCAGTACCTCATTGCAGTACACGAGATCCAGGGGGCGGAGTTGGATCCAGTATTAAGGGTGGAGACGGGTAGGATTAGGGGTGGGTTTCAGGGATCAGGGGCGGAGATTGGTAGGTTTAGGGGTGTGGTTAAGGATCAGGGGTGGAGATGGGTAGGATTAGGGGTGGGGTTAGGGATCGGGGCGGAGATTGGTAGGTTTAGGGGTGTGGTTAGGGATCAGGGGCGGAGATTGGTAGGTTTAGGGGTGTGGTTAGGGATCAGGGGCGGAGATGGGTAGGATTAGGGGTGGGGTTAGGGATCAGGGGCGGAGATTGGTAGGTTTAGGGGTGTGGTTAGGGATCAGGGGCGGAGATTGGTAGGTTTAGGGGTGTGGTTAGGGATCAAGGGTGGAGATGGGTAGGATTAGGGGTGGGGTTAGGGATCAGGGGCGGAGATTGGTAGGTTTAGGGGTGTGGTTAGGGTCAGGGGCGGAGATTGGTAGGTTTAGGGGTGTGGTTAGGGATCAGGGGCGGAGATGGGTAGGATTAGGGGTGGGGTTAGGGATCAGGGGCGGAGGTGGGTAGGTTTAGGTATATGGAAGGTGGGAGGAGTTGGATCTGGATCCAACTCCTCCCTTTGATTTAGTGTTCTGCAATGAGAGCCATCTCTAAAGAAAAGGCTAGAGTTGCCGTGTAAATGAATAAGAATGAATTTAAAAATCATGGATAGATAGGAAGAGCATAGAGTGATAACAGAAAGATAGCTGAGTGGCTGAAAATTGCTGCGGTTCATGCCATATTGCCAGCCTTCAACCAGATGCATGGCCAGATGGGAATTGTGCTGACCCTCCTGTTCAGCCACTCAGACCTTCGCAGATGGCGTGACTGCTCTTCATGTTGAGCAGAAGTGTGGATCCGTCAGATCACAAGTGCCAGAAGCGATGAAGACTGAATTCCTTTAAAAAATTAAAAACCCTTTCACCTTCATCCCCCTCCTCTGATATACACTCATCCATCCGTTCATTCCCTAGAGTTCGAGTAAAGCTTGGGATTAGAGCTGCTAGAGAGAGACGAAGAGGGAGGGAGAAAGAAATACTGCTATTCTAGCACTAACTGCTGACTGTTCCCTTTCAGTCGCTCATGTTTGACGCAGTCATGATCCCGATCAGTCAGCACGTCGACTACGTCTCCGTTCACTCCTTCAGGGAATGAGGGTTATATGCGAAACCGAGACGTTTGTTGGTGACTCCTCCTGAACTACCAACACAGCACATTTACACCAGCTAATCAAGCTATTTGTCACTCCTAATTGACAGCAATGGAGACTACTCTAACTAAGAGAGATATGCACAGTCAGGAACTGCTGAATCTGCAGCATATTCACTTCGTCTCTTGGTAACTTTAACAAGTTACAAATAAAAACATTTCTGAACACCCATTGTGGTTTGTCTGAATGTTTTAATGATTCTGTAGAAGCAGCGGCAAATCGTTTCTAGCTGAATGCCTACACTGGTAGTATCAAAAAGAAACAACTGACGCACCAGTAGGTCCAAAGTCAACCTGCAATCGGTCATACAACAGCTGCTAATGAGCGAGTTTTACTGTGTCAGACTGTCTGGCCAATGCATGTTTCTCTAGCCTTAAACACACCGCCCATGTTCACTGACCATCTAAAGTGTATTGCATATAAAACCGGCAAGCACTTTATCCGGAAAATCAAGCAGTTTCGATCTCAGTGCTGGATTATGTCAGAATGTCATAGAATGATATTTTATTAGCTAAAGAAGCAGTGTTTTTTTTTTTTGTTTTATTTTTTTTAAACCTTTTAAAATGCTTTTACATTTGGTCTTTTCGATCCCATGGTTAGGTGTTGAAAAAGTACACTGAATACATCAATTAAAAAGACTTCTGCATATTGTTTAAAGCAATTAAATAACAATAAATGTATATTACTTTATTAGAAGATTCTGTAATGAATGACCCAAGCACAAAACATTGATTGGGATGTGTGGGAAACTGAGAACTGAAGCTATAGACAATAAAGCTTTTTGAATTTGAATTTGAATTTGAATTTAGACAGAGAGACCCTGGGCACAACTGGCGCCAACTGTGTCTAAGTAGCCATGTGTGAGAAATAAAGGAGGGAAGCCTCTGCCAGAAAGACCTGATGGAACAATCACAAATGTTCTGGCTGATATTGTTGAATTATAGTTGTGAAAATGTGTGTGTGTGGGGGGGTTCAGGGATTCCCTATGCTGTGGGATATGTGTTGGGCCCCATGAGGAAAGCAGCTTACAATGTTGTTGTTGTTTGTTTTTTTGTTTTTTTTTAAATGTAACAATGCAGAACGTTTTTTTGTGATGGGTAGGATTAGGGATAAGAATATACAGTTTGTACAGTATAAAAAATGATTATGTCTGTATAGATCATATGCATGTGCAGACAGAGAATTGAAGGGGATGCTTGAGGAGAGCAGGCAAATGTTGATGAGAATATATACTGCATATATTATACTGCATATAAACTGACTAAAACAGACAGAATAAAGAAAAAAGAGACAGGGCATGTGGATGAGTCACAAAAAAACAGGGGTTATAAAGTATTTTTTAAATAAAAATTTAACATTTTATTTCGAAATAATAAGATGGTTCTAAACTTGATAAAACCTAAAAGGATTGTGTATCATGGCACCCGGGACAAAGACACTGCATGCCAATTTTCATCGAACTAACGGTTGGGTTTAGCCACATAAATGTGCCGTTGTCATTATTTTTCCCCTATTATGGTACCACCAAGTGGCCTATCGACTTCAAATTGAGCTTATCAACATGTATCCCAAGTTTAGCGAAAATATCTCTTTCCGTTCACAAGTTTTAGTAAAAGTGGCACCAGGAACATTTTGGTTCCAATTTAGCAACCGTGTATTGAAATTTAGATTTTTTTGAAAAATATATAATTATTGATAGTAACTCTCCAGAGAATATTTCTTCCATGGTTTGGTTCCGATCAGGCCAAAAACCTAGGACTAGTTTGCAAAAGTAGGTTTTTGGAAAAACCCAAAATACATGAAAAATATGGTGACGAGAAAATGGTACTATCAGCCCTCAAAGTTTTAAGTCTCTACGACTTATGGTTCGGTCTGCCTTATCAGTTTTAGATGGCGAATGCTCCATCGTGGGAAAATTAACAATAACAATACTTAAACCCCTAAAAAAAGATTACACACATTTAAATGATATTATAATTATACTGCACAATACCTGTCAAGAACATGTCTAGGCATATTTTATCCCAAAATCAAAGGAAAGAATAAAGAAATGCTGTTTTAATGTAAAATTGTCAAATGCAGGAATGAGAAAATTGGGAAATGTCACAATGCAAACAATCCTTATGATTTCAAATATTCTTCATTATCTCTATGTGCAAATGTGACCTATGTTTTGGTATATTCTGGGCCTATGTGATAATGTTGTGTCGAGGATCTGCTTCACATTCCTGACACTCATGTTTTGTTCCCTCTTCCCCCAAAAAAACCCCATCAATATTCATGACCCAGCTACCATAAAGCATTGCTGCACCCTCTCAGAGCGTGATAGCTCATCACTAAACCCAATGTCTGTGTTCTCCCTCATCTAAATTGGGCCTGAATTAAATTGTCAGACCATCACTTTCATTAAAGAGTTGCTTTGCTTTCTGTCTGTCTTTCTTCTTCTTTCTTGTTTTGGCCTTTTCTTTTCTTAAGCCTTTCTTTAAGCTTTTTTAAGTCTGTTCTTTCATTTCTCTCCTTGCTTTCAGAGTGCGACTGATGTACTTTGTTTGACAGTGAGGTTAATATAATGCCCGTCGGCTCATTTAACCATTTACAATAAATGCAGATGAAAATGCTGCTAATTATTTATTCATTAAGAAGGTGCTTTCTGCAGAGTGATTCTACTCAAGCCAGTACTCAGTCTTCTCTCACATACACACGTTGTGCAGAACATTAGATCATGGTTGTAAATAAACTGTTGCTACAGTGGTGACCTCTTTTAAACAGAGGTTAGACAGTGCAAGCTGGACTCTCGTTGTGCCCTAAATTGTGAGCCTTTCATTCATTTCACTGTTCTGTGATATTTTTAGTCAGAATAATAAAACTGGCAAAGAAAAAGTAGATTAGCTTCTCTTCAAAAGTGTGTGTGTGTGTGTGGGGGGGGGGGGGGGGGTTGTTTATGTGACTTATGAGGACACAAGTTTGTATAATGACGTGTATTACACTGGTATTACAACTTATTGAGTGGTTTATGAGACATTTGGAAAGTTCTCATGAATCAAATGGCTTAAGAACATAAAAACATTGTTTTATTAAAAAATAAAAAATGCTGCATGTCTGGGTAGGTTTAGGGGTTGGTTCAGTGTAGGGGGATATATGAGTTTGCACGAGGTGTAGAAAGCTATTACGCCTATGGAGAGTGCTCATAATGCTGTTGCAGCCAACGTGCGTGTGTGTGTGTGTGTGTTTTAGGAGGTTTTGTCTGATCAGACAACTTATCAAAACAGTTTTAGACTATAAAGGAAGTTCTCCACGTTGTAGGCCCTTGCATTGTTGTGAGTTCAGTTTTACATTTCAAAGGTAGAATATGTTTGAGATTGTGCACCAAATGGTACTGAAAATGTTTTTGTTGTTGTTTTTTCTTTTTAAGCAATCGCAACATGCTTTTGTGTCGTACAAGCAATGTACGATTAATAGTGTTTGGGAAAATCGTTTTAAAATAATTATTATCTGTAGTTCCATTGGATCCACAAGTGGTGCTAAAGTAACACTGCACAAATGCATTCTCTGTGCTGACAGTGGATTGCCATAGACTTGATATGCACATGTTTAATGTCTCTTCAACCCAAGACTGTTTGTCCCCACAAAGACGTTTGACAAAATCATCCCTGCACTTTGCAGCAGATTGAATCAACATGGCCGCTTTATTGTTTAAAGTTTAATCCCTGCCCATCTCGTCCCATGCGGTAGCAGTCCTGTCTCGTGTAGAGGGTACTACGGACTATAATCACTGCCGAACTGACGGTCTTTTAAAGGTTCTCTGGAATTTGTTAAAGCACTTCTTTGGTTTATTTTAAGGGTTTGTGCCTGCCTACATGTGTGTAGTTTCTGAGAGCTTGTGTGTTTCCTTTTTAGACCTGAATGATAAACATGTTGATATGTGAGTCTGCATTATATCATCCACACCCAGCCTTACATGGAAATGCCAAGTGTATAAGGAGGGTAAAGGAAAATATGAGGAGAACAGGGAGATTAACAGGGAGAGAAATACTAAAGATAAACACAAGAGGAGAGTATATTTATAAAATATACAGTACATAGGGACGTTGGTCTCAACCAGTGGCATATGTTTTGAGGGAAGGGCAGAAGAATGGCAGAAGAATGACTTATAATTATTTAGACTGTGCTGCAGAAATGACAATAATCCTGTCTGTGTCTGTAGCCTGTGATCATACCCGATCTGCGTCTGCGTCTGTGTCTGCGTCTGTGTCTGCGCTTGCTGCTCCTGCAGACTCTGGCTGTCCACTGAGATGCCACTGTCACTGTGCAGCTTCTCTCCCTCTGGAGACGGTGTCTGATTGGCTGTGGCTGCACGATTATTAGCTGCTTGTTTATTCTGCTTGCAGCTGTTCCACCTGGAAGAAACAGATGCACATGTAGCAAAGTACAAATGAATGTGATGAGTGAGAGGAAAGCACAGGCAGCGTTTAATTTCAACAAAAAACAGTTATGTTTCCATAGTAGTGTTTTTTTTTCTTCTAAATATGCCTAAACATGTTTTAGCACCTTTATTCTTCGTCATTACTATTTTCTAATTTTCTAAACTTTATATTTATTTATTTATAATTTTAGAACACTATTACAAAAAATAAAAACAAAGCAGAGCAAGAGACAAAATCAACCTTATAGTATTAATAATAATACATCTTTTATATATTGTATAATTAGAAAAAAATATTATAATTATATCTTATACAGAATAAGAAGTTTTTTGTAAAAATGTTGTAAAAGCTTTTTGTAAAAGTTCTTAGGTTCAGTGATTAATTATAAATAACAATTGTTGAAAAGTTTGGGGTCAGTTATATGTTTTTTTCAACTTTCAAAATTGATACTCCGAAATTGTTCTTGAATTCATCATTTTAGATTGATTTGCTGACTGACCCATGTGACACTGAAGACTGGAGTTATGATGCAAAAAAATACACGGAATAAAATTATCATTTTAAAATAAATTAATAAATACATTAAAATTAATATTTTATATTAAATTGTAACTATATTTTACAATATTACTAGCCTGGGTTTTCCCCATTCTGCCCTGGCCGCAGCGCGATTTTATTTGACGCGCTGCTAGGCAGTCTGGATACCATGAGCCAAATTTTCCCCTGAAATAGGGAACCAATCACAGAACGGGGAGGGAAGCACAGGCGCATTTGATAGACATACAGGCGGCATTCGTAGCACCCAATAATCCGGCTCTGAGCATTCGCAAACCAGCGCCCTCAGATACGAGAAAATTTACACGTGGGCTCCAGACCTGGTCTGCTGTTAGCCAGGCAACAATATTTCTCTATATTTTCTGACCAAAATAAATGCAGCCTTTGCTGAGCAAAAAATACTTTTTAAAAATCTTACCGAATCCAAACTTTTAAACGATAGCTTCATCCAAAAGCAACAAAAATCTATGATATGTCCCAATTGAAACAAAGCCTGAATGTTTCTAGCCACCTTGACTATCCTCAATCATTTTCATCTGTTTTTATGTCTTTCTGTTTTGCGCATTTTTCTCTTTTTTGCTCACCTCTTAAAGATGATGTAAGCCAGGAGGCCGACGACGTACCGCTGCCAGGATGGAGCAGTAGTATGGGAATCAGGTTCTCTTTTAGCCTTTTACTTAATGAAGTGAGGAGATCTGGGTTTGGGTGTGGTGTTGTCGTCTCCAGGGCTGGGGCTCTCACAAACGGTTCGGATCACTGACAAGTGAACTAGAGTCCTCAGTGAAAGCAGCATAGGTAGGACTCAACGGATTTAGGATAAAGAGAAAGACAGTCACACACATATGCGTTAGCTACAATCTGAGAATGACTGTGAACCTACATAGATGTAAACTGATGGTGAAAACTACTGCAGTCTGCTGCTGTGTCTCAAACAAAATTCATATACATTTGAGATAATGCAATGCAAAAGTGTAAATGGCATATTGAACTGAACCTCTTGAGATGTTAGTGGAAGCTGTGAAATTGACCAATGGCTGTCTGGATGGTGTAGTATCGACACATAGCCCTTTTCACCCACTAAAGGCACTATTTGTCTTTTTATCGGTCTTCCTCTCTTTATTGATTTGATGCATAATTTATTGAAAGGCAACCCCCAATAGAGCACGAACAAGTTACTGCCCACTTTTTCAGAAGTCTTTGTGCCGGAAGTTTCTTCCCCATTCATCTTCTCCATAGTACTTAAAAAAAGAGAAATAAACCAAATTAACCAGTTTTGAGTTTTAATCACATTACAAACTTTTGGTTTAAATCTAAGTATTTAATAATTATAAATAATACATTACTCATTGAACGAGGCTTTGCAAATGATGTTGTAATATTAAGCTATTGACTTAGTCATACATTTGGCGTGTGAAGAAGATCAATTTCTGTATGGAGAAAAGGAACCCAACAGTTGCACTTCATTGACACACACAAGCACACACACACAATTTTCACTTGTTTTGCTGTCGAAGTTTTCACTCTTTCTCAAGAAAAGATTCCAGAATCTAGTGGAGATTGTTATGGTTCATCTTTCACGGCTGTAAAATTGGTGGTGACAGAGTTCGATCTGGCTCAACAGGAGGTGTTAACGTTGCCATGACTCTAGAATATTTTCGTTCACAACTGTAACTATTCCAGAGTGGCCATATGCGCTGACTGATTGAGCAATGCTGAAACTGAGAACCTTTGATGCGCAAACTTTGGTTTGATTTATAAGAAGCAACAGCTAATGAAGGATCTACGGTCAAAGGTCTCTGTTATTAAAAGCAGAGAACTCAAGATTTACATGGGTGACTTTAAAGTGGTATGAGCAGTTGGTTTGTTGAAATTCCCAGAAGGTCTACGAACTTGAACGTGGTTGAATGACCATCTTAGACAGATGAAAACCAGCTACTCTGTTCCCAATCACAGCTAACAGCTTATTTCTTTTGCTTCTGTTTTCTAGTCTATGACGTGTCTGCATGACTTAGTCATTAGCTGTTCAACAATTAATTAAAGACCATTGTTTTCTAGATTGGTTAGCATAAATACACACACACACACACACACACACACACACATACATGCAGGCTTCTTTATCTTCATCAAACCTTTCAAACTTGTAGGCATCTAAAGACTTGTGCAGGCAGCCCCCTTTATTTTCTTTATCAGTCTCTTTCACTTGCTGTCTCTCCCTCAGTAGCTGTCAGTCTTCTCAAGACCATCTCCTCCCTCTTTCGTGAAGGAAACACTCATTCGTTTCCGAGTATGCACTAAAAGTTAAATGATTTCTGAGAGATCTCTTTTCTTTCTCTGTCTCTCTGATTGAAACAGGGGTGTGTGAATTTGCTTTTTGTGGATGTGTTTTCAGCCTGACTGAGCTTGAAACTTGAGTGAAAACACGTCGACGGTAAAACTCAGCCAAGCCAAAGGTTAACAATTTAAAATTCTTTTTATTTGAATGATTTTTCTTAACGGGGGCGTTTTCGGGACGAGATGCCAAGTGTGAAGTGCTTGTTAACCCTCAGCTGGGCGCCTTCTTTAATGAGGAGTCTTTATTCTCATCCTCTCACAGTGCAGTTTTTTTCATGGAAGGGATTTTAATGCTTATCTGGCAACCCTTTTCAAGTTTGTTATAATGGTTCTCTTTATCTAACAGAAAACACTCTCGAAAGTACTGTCACACACAGCAACCGTTATTCTCTTGTGTGTGTGTGTGTGTGTGTGTGTGTGTGTGTGTGTGTGTGTGTGTGTGTGTGTGTGTGTGTGTGTGTGTGTGTGTGTGTGTGTGTGTGTGTGTGTGTGTGTGTGTGTGTGTGTGTGTGTGTGTGTGTGTGTGTGTGTGTGTGTGTGCGTGTGCGTGTGTGAGAGAAAAAAGAGAGAGTGTGTGTGAGTGTGTGATAGACAGGAGGGGGAGCCGATAAGGGCCTGATGGCAGTGTGTGTAGTATGTGTGTATGTACAAATGGATGGCTAAATGAACAGAAGCTTTGCTGTTAAGTGCTCTTATTAGCTGCAGTAATTACACTAGCAAGAGGCATTAACACACACGTACACACAGAGACTTATTAATCGGTCTTAAACAAGGATTTGTTATTTAAACGGTATATAAAAGTAGAGAATTTCATACATTTGAGGTTATTTGTTTATATACATGCATGTATATTATGTTATATTATCAATTTGTAATTTCAGTTTGGTTCTATTTTTGTTCCAATTTCAATATCGTTGTTTGTTCTAGTTTTATATTATACCAAAAAGAACACACAAAATATTTCATTTTAAAAGTCATGAAACCTTATTTTAGTTCAAGTTTTGTTTTGTTTTTTCCAGTTATTTTATTTTTATCAGTTCAAACGGTTTTAGTTTTTGTATTAGTTTTATTTAATGCAGCTTAACCCTTGTGCATCCTTATGGACATTTTTGTCCTTTTCAGTTTTGTTTTTTTGATCACTTTGCCTGTGTTAAAGCTAACTGCAAAAAACTTGGCACAGGTGTGTATTTTTATTGGAATTTCACTATTTCACCGTCATTTTCTTTAAAAAAATTGTTTTGCATCAGGTACAAAAAATACTCCCTCTCAGCACCTTTTGGACAAAAATGTCCCCATTGAAACACATTAAAACTGCCATTTTTAATCCCCGGTTCAGTTAACTATAAAATATTGCAATCTTTGTTAAGAGGCTTTCATTCTGATAACAAGGCTTCAACATTTTATTTTGTACTTTTTTATCAGATGGTGCCATTTTTTTTAAGTTTGGCCTATAAAACAAATATCGCTTTATTCCTGTTTTCCTGGTTCTGCATACTATAGAGCCAACTAGATAAATTATGCAACAATATTTGTGAGCATCACAATTTTATGACAGTTTTTTGACATGGACATTTTTGTCCTCTTTTTACCTATGTGTAACTTTTTTAAATTGATGCACAAGGGTTAAAATAAGCTGTTTCTTTCCAAAAATAACATTCTGTGCAGAAAAGAGGTGTGCATATATTGCAACAGTGCATATAAGTGTTGTTGTTGTTAACTCAAAGTAAACCTATACAAATGTTTTCACAAATTTTAAATAATGCTGAAATAAAATAGAAATATTAGATGAAAAATGAAATATTGCCTTGTCTTACTACAACTAAAATAAAACAAAATAGAAATATATACTGTAGAATGTAGCTAAGCTATATAGAAAACTGTGGGGAGGGGTAAGAAACAATTACTAAAACAAAAAAATTAAGATAATTCAACATGAATAAATGCTATAATCATATTATATAAATGATAAAAAAGATAACAGTGGTGCATCATAATGCATCGTAGAAAAGATAGGCCAGAATGAAAGCATGCTCTTTGTCACTGAAGCTCTATCTGAGCTAGAGAGTGATGATGTGACAAAACTAGAACACTTGGAGTGAGAAATGAAACCCGGAGAAAGGTTGAAAAAGAGCAGTTACAGAATCCTTTGGGGGGCTGCTTTTGCTCCAATACACTGACATACTCTGACATGTATCTGTATTTGTGTGTGTTGGTGAGTGTGTGTGTGTGTGTGTGTGTGTGTGTAATGCAGTAGCTGCGATAGAGGTCACAGATTGAAACCCGAGTGTAAGAAAGTCCAACGGCCTTATCGATCCAACAAAGGAAAGATCTCAGCACACTCTCTCTCTCTCTCTCTCTCTCTCTCTCTCTCTCTCTCTCTCTGTCACCCACACACAGACACATGCCACTTAAATCCGTATGAGCTGCAGGAAGTGAATCACCAAACATACGGACCACCAGCGTCGAGAGAGACTGGTCATTCAGACATGTGCCTTTGACTCTGACTGTGGTCATTCTCACGAAGAGCTTGTTATTAATCCGCCACCCTCATCAAAGGGTACATAAATGACTGACCCACCAGAGAGATAGACATGAAAGGGTCAGAGAGACACAGACAGAGAGAAAGATAGATGGAGAGAGGCAGTAAAGGTCACATAAAAGGTCATTTTAAGGAAGATAATAAGGCACTCGCAGAGCAAGGGTAGACATCTGTACAGGCTACACAAGGACCTCTATCACTGTGTGTGTGTGTGATATGGCAGAACAAGGCTGCTCTTTGGTGTAACTGTACACACAAAGGATGATCACTTTATCGTCAAGACAGTATTGGGGAGATATTTAGAATAGAAATAAATAATAAAGTAGTTGAAATTACAGTCATGTTGTGGAAAAAGTAGCTTAAAAGTAGCTTTATGTTCTGTAATTTTTTTTTTTTTTTTTTTGTTTTTGAAATAAGTCTGAAGTTAAGCTCACCAAGGCTGCATTTATTTGATCAAAACTACAGTGGAATATTATTACAATTTAAAATAACTGGTTTCTATTGTTAAAAGAAATTAAATCATGTAAGTGCAAAGTTCCCCAACACTGCTAATGAAAGTTAACCTGGTTAAAACCGGACCATTCTCAGTTGTAACTGAGTTCAAGGTTCATAGACAAATCATTTCCAAAGGGGCGTCACCAAGAGACATAGCTTAAATCATAGATATACTTTAATATATAGAGACTAGATGCCCTATTGGCCGCTGGGCACTAAATTCGGCCACCATCTTGAACCGGTTCGTATTCCTATTGTGTTACATAGCAGCAGTAGATGCCAGAGCACTGTGCAGAATATTCCTGCTCAAATCAGCGGACTATCGCTCGGGAATTACTTTTCACAAGTACTGTAAGATTTAAGAAGTAAGGTTAAGATATCCCATGTGTCCTGTATCATAGCTACATGTATGACCTTTGCAGGAAAAAAACGCCAGTGTGAAAATCAGTTTGGTAGAGAGATATGCTTAATTAAATGCGCTGACAGCTCATTGCACCTGCCAAAAAGATTACTTTGCGGAGCGGGTGATTGGTTTAAGATGGCGGCCCCACGGCTCGTCCGTGCCAATAGGCAGTAGCGGCTCGATAGGGCGTCTATCTCTATATGATGTCTATGTCTCAATTGGATAGACCTAAAACTAATCAGAGCGATGAAGGAGATGACGTATGAAGAACGACCTTTGCGTCGTCTGTTATATACAACTTAGTTTGAATACACGAGGAGACACTTGCTGCGTCCCAATTCGCATACTATCCGTCCTAAATAGTATTCGAAAATAGAATTAGTACGTCCCAAACCGTAGTATGTTGAAATGAGTGTTTCAAAGATACCTGGATGGTCTACTATTTTCAGATTAGATCTGTGTCCACACTCTAACGGCTGATATTGCCCACAAACCATTGCGCGGTGGACGAGGATTCGGTTCGAACTACAAACACGAGTAAAAAGTGTTAAAAAACTACAGACACGGAGGCGCGCGAGTCCCGTGCTGGTCCCGCGGCTGTGTAGAGAGGTTTAGATAAAACAGGTTTGAGTGATTAATTATCAGTATCTAACCGGGCGAAAACGAATTTATTCAATGTTGTCCACATTATATTGCATATGCAGCAGCATTGTGAACTTTTGTAAAGACACGTTTAGGCATTACTTTTTAAATGCATCATTATATTCAAATTGCAAACACGAGGAGAGTATCTGCATGAAAGACCCACGACTGGCAGATGAACGTGCTCTGAAACGGTAGGAAATCAAATTAGATAAAATGGAGGATTTTAACTGTGACAAGATGATTTGACAGGGCAGTTTACGGTGACAGGATGCATGCAGCACGGCGACAAAGATTCATCCGTTAAAGATGACATGATAGTATGTCCCAAAGCTTGCCTATTCTTTTTGCTGCACACTCAAAAGTATATACTTTTTCTTCACAAAAGAGTACATACTTTTAGGGCGTAGTATAAGTAGGCGAATTGGGACGCAGCAACTGATTAGCTATATCCTCTACGTTTATTTAAAATTAACAGCAAGACAACTAGAAGTGAATGTGCTTTCCATTAAATAAATCACACACAGTAAACAAAACCTTAATAAAAAAACTTTGCAATGAACTTTGTCATTTAGACACGCAAACTGGGTGCCGGTGCAGTGAAATATATGTGCAATTACTTTAGTAATAAAAAAGCCCAGGAGCCAGTGTTCTTGCGATTGATTCTGCGAGAGTGAGGGTGGGGCCTTGATTTCGTGGCTTTACCGCCTGCTCACTACTGCGCATGTCGAAATTGCTTTTGCGCAGACTCAAGTTCCAAGACATCAGCCCAATATCGGCATACTGGTGGCTTCACTTCTGACCAATGGAAGAGAGCGTAGGGCCGTAGTCCATCTTTTTTTACAGTCTATGGGTGAGACCATAGAGGGTGAGACGTACATGCTTAGACAGATTTGGATTAAAGTCGGTCATCCTCGGATGCAGCTCCGCACCGCGCTGTTACAAAAAAAGCAATGCACACAGCCAAGCGAAACGGGGTTGCGGTGGAAAATTTTAAACTGAATATTAAGCTAACTATGTTTTAACATTTGACCTCATTTAACCAGCTAAATCTCTGAGACTATGTACTAAGACATTCTGTACTTCAGATGAATGTGTGTGTGTCAAACACCTGACTGTGTGTATAAATAACAAATATGGGAAATGGAACTAGACAGATGACAAAGTTAGAATCAGACTAAGTTAGAATCATTAAAACAAAGTCTCCTCTACCCAGAAACAAAACAGTCTACCTATGAAGAACCAATGAAATGAATGTCATTATGCCATGCCTCCCTATTGTATAAAAACTGTTGTATCAGTGTTTTCAGGGGGATTCTCAATGGAATTTGTCTGAGATCCACCGGCCTTGTTTTTACTTGGGAGATTCTCTGAGTATTGCTCGAGAACTCTCCTGGCCGTAATTAAAAGCATTGAAAGGACGTCGACTGGAGATGCGCTAGGGTTATAGGATTAGCACCCGGCGGACGTCGATTGTAGATGCGCTGAGGGTATAGGGTAGGTTTAGTGCTCAGCGGACGTCGATGTGTAAATGCGCGGTAAAAGTATAAGACTTGGCCAACTAGAGTGAGTGTTATTGTAGAGTAGTCAGGTTCAGAAAAAAATACATTACAGGGTCTTGCGCACCGAACGCGTCATTTTTGCCACACGCACCTTCGCGCTGAAGCGCGATGCGTCGAGCATAAACAAGGCTTTAACGTAAACAGGCTTTGGCTTTCTCTGTGTCAGCGCGCTCTGATCGGTAAAGGAATGATGGCCGCCTGTTTCCCTCGTAATCTGATATTAGTATTTAAAAATTCTATGATAAAAATGTTTGTGGAACAAAAAAATATTTTAATTACAATTTGGCAGAAATAGAGTTCTAATGACGGTGTTTCAATTATAACCTCACACCCCTAGTTCCAAAAGTACAAAATCGGCTTCACTGTCGCTGTCATCATCGTGAATATCCCGCCCCAACGTTTCTGATTGGTGCCGCGATTTCGACAGATTAGAAATGGGCTTGAATCAGCTCTTTGCCAGACTAACTTGCAGAGCAAATCTAAATTTGACGGAAGTTGTCTGGGCTAAAAGTTAAACGGGTAAAGTCCGAGGCTAAACGGAAGCATAGAACAAGCCATCTTTTTTGAGCTTTTTTCATTTTTTTCCTCTACTTGTGTCTCACAGGAAAGGCAAGTGAGAGCAGGAACTGATACCAGTAAAGCTGAGCCTTTGTGTGTGTGAGTCTAACAAACAGCACTAGCAGATGTTTTATGATTTACAGGTTCCATCTGCAGAGATATCTCTCATCTCATTATGGTGCACTACAGCACACACAGTAAGCAGAGTACTTCAAGTCAAGCATCTGAAACACCATTATAGCAAATATTCACCTAGTAAATCAGCTAAAAGTGTGTAATTGAAGAGTTCAGATGCAAAAGCCTCTAAATGCCATTTGAAATTTTCTTCTAAAATGACCATTTTTATCAAGCTTGTATATTTAAGTTCAGTAACTTTCACTCTAAATGACAATTAATAGGTAATCTTCATTGCCATTTAAGTGAAATTACTGAACTTAAATATACAAGCTTGATAAAAATTATCATTTTAGAAGAACATTTCAAATGGCACTTAGAGGATTTTGCATCTGAACTCTTCAATTTTTCAATATAAATTTTCCAATAATAATAAAAAATTGGAGAACAAAAGTGAAGACTTTAAACTTTTGTGGATGCAGTTCTTTCCAAACATTGCTGTTTATCGAGGCTGCTATACTAAAGTGCTCAAAGTTTGAGTTTAGGACAGGACTATCTGTTTGCCTGTGGGGAGAACGTTCAGGAAACCTGTTTGGAAACTCATCTGTGCAAATTCATTTGCTGCCACTACTGGTGTAGAAATTTCACACTTCACACTATAGGATGTGTCAGGGCAC
The DNA here is from genome assembly GCA_030378365.1 of Hybognathus amarus. NCBI lineage: Eukaryota > Metazoa > Chordata > Actinopteri > Cypriniformes > Leuciscidae > Hybognathus > Hybognathus amarus. Next base: position 249,363 of record JAQIUQ010007630.1, read on the forward strand.
AATTAGCATTTACACTATAAATTCCATGTGATCACACACATTTTTCAGCTACCTCCAAATGTGGTTTGAGTGATCAATCACAAACAGTTTGGACCCCCGTTTACACCTGTCTTTAGCATTGTCCATTTGTGATCAGATTACCTGAGACAGATGTTAATGCAGGGTGTGACACACACCAAAGGGCTACGGCTGACACCAAACCCCAAACGGACACATCCTACCTAATCTCCTCAGCAGCAGAAGCCATAATGACCCTCACACACATACAGCCCCAGGCTTCAAACATCAGACAGTCCCACCGACCAAGTGCTAGCACACTAATGCAATGACACGCCACATTACATGCCCTCTCCAGCCATGGAAACTGAGCTTTCTCTGTGTGTTTGATTAAAGAGGTAGAAAAAATGGCCAGCGCTTCGCTTGCTGGCCACAGTGTTTCTTAGGGAACCATTGATCAGGTTCAACTAAAGGCCCTGATATACTTCAAGCAAAATTATAAAACAAACAGATGTGATGTCATTTCGAACAAAATTAGGCAGAAACAAAGTTCATTTAGAGTTCGTTTAGGGAGTTCAAAACAGCTTGCTAAAGCTAGCTTGGTAAACACCTTTGTTCAGGGGCGTCGCCAGCCGCACTTTCCCGGGCTTCAGCCCCGAATGTTTTGAATCAAGCCCCGAATGTAATGACTGTCACTGAGCAAATATGAAACTGGACAACAATAGCCTATGTAAACGCCCGAAATCATAAGCGAATTCATCGCGCTTTGGCTTTGCATGCATACAGCCTGTAAAAATAGATCTTAAAAATAATCTAGCCTATAGAATACATTTCTTTGCTGTCGGTAGCCTATGGGCTACTCCGTTTCTTCCTCTCACAGTCAACCGCAAGAGCGCGAGTTAACAACTGAGACAGTCAGCGAGCAGGAAAGAAAAGATTAAAGAAAAATGAAGCAAACGAGACTTTGGGGATTTTTCGGAAAGAAGTCAGTGGGTAAGAATTCAGTTTTTTATCCTTAAAGTCTGAAGATAGATCATCATCTGGCTGGCTTTCACTGTAGGCCTATTGTTTAACTAGCTAGTTATTACCATAGGCTAACAAGCGTATCAAAGTTACTATGGTTACAGCACGCTTATAGAGTGCGCACCGGAGGAGAGAGAGAGAGACATCGGTTAACTTACAGCTTTAGGGCTTGACTGTCATTGTTGTTTTTGGCTTAGTATGCTATGGACATTAGACACTTTTTAAAAAGTAAAATAAGGAGTCATGAACGATACGAGGCGGATGAGAGGCAAGAAGAGTTATCAACTTACTGGCGCCGTTTCCTCATCATTAGCTCAGGTCGGTGTCTCGGTGAAGGCTCTTCAGCAACACTGGTCTAACTTAAATTAGACCTGTAGGCTACTCACTGTGGTATTAATGCAGAACATGTCCATTATAAATAAAGTACGTGGGACCTTACTATTTCGCCAATAGCTAACTTAATCCATTTTGTGAGTCATAATCCGTTTCTCGTGCAGAATGTAACGTAAATGAAGTAGCCTAACTTATACATCTGATTTGGCGATTGAAACATGATGTGTAGGCTAAATTAACGTTATTCCCCTCAGATAACGAGTAGATCAGGGGCCGTAAAGAGAGTAAGATAGGATTTTAACTTTAGGAATCCCATCTTGCTTCATCCTATCTTATGTTAGAAATTCCTACATCCTACATTAACTTTCTCGCGAGCCAAACGGCTTTTAATCGCTGTTTTGCGGCCTTTTTTTAATGAAACATACACTTAAAATGTAGAATTAACAGCTTTTTATTGTTAACTGCTGCGTCATTGTTAACAGTCGTGTGATTTAGTCAGCTTGATTAACATTATTACAATTTATTCCTATTTAACACAGATGTTCTACGCTAGAAACTATAATCTTAATTCATAAGTAAAAAATATATATATATTTATCAAATGTATAATTATATAGGCTAGACTTGTATGGTCCTCGAATGTGTTCAGCATTTCCAAGTGTGGATCATTTATTTCAACATTTATCCTCATTCTCATATTTAAGAATCTGTTATCTGCTTGACAAATAATTTATGCTAGGCTACTGTCCACTGACATGCTTTTAAAGCTATTGTTATCCAATTTATATGACCTTCAAATACCCTAAAATGCACACATGTAGGTCTGAGAAATCAAAATTTTCTCGGGAGTATACCCTCGAACCCCCTGAACTACCTCACCTTTGAATGTGTGTGACTGTGTGGTAATCTGGGATGGTCTGGTTACAGTACCAGGGATGGGGGGGGGGGGGGGTCTTATCCAGTCTGCCCCCTGCATATAGGCATGCGATATACATTATTCTCTGTATCGAAACATGTTATCTAATAATTACCATAACCCAGCCCCTGATGTTTCGGGTTCAGCCCCTGATGTTTTTGAAACCTAGAAACGCCCCTGCCTTTGTTACTACCATTGGCCCATGGAGATTACGTAATAGTGTGTGCGGAGGTGTGTGCAGAGGCTCCGCCTTCTTTCACGTTTTTCATCTTTTCTGGTTTATTTGACCTGTTCAGTTGGTTGAGGTGAGACATCCGCGAGTGAAAACAAGGCGTACTTCTGAGGTAATGTGACACTGACACTGTTTTTCATGTTTAATAAAACATGCCATAGTGTGCCATAGAACTTGTGCAAACATACGCATGTTTCTATGATCAGATGCTTTTCTTATGCTTTATTAAAATGCTTGCTATTTTCTCAATTTTGTTGTGTGTCACTGAGAGGAAAGTGTGCAGCACAGATTTACATATTCATCTAAACGCCACTCTCAGCAGTGTGGGTGGTGTCAGACGTTCGAGAACAGTTCATCCGCTGTCTCATGTTTTACCCATAAACGGAAGAACAAAAAAAGAACTTCACCGTGAGTATATCTGGGCCTTAAACTCTGAACAGAAACAAACATTCACCTGGGTGTTTGTTTAGTTTGTTTGAGGAATATGAAGGACTTTGGGGAGAAAAGGTGTTTGTTTTATGTTGTGTCATTTTTCTGTCTTTGTAGCAAGTCTACACCAAATTTCCTCTTGGGGACATACTTATACTTATACTAGTATACTTATTATATTATATTATATTATATTATATTATATTATATTATTTATTTTAGTGCAGTGTTAATTTTGACAGCAATTTAGTTTTAGATTTAGTTTTAGTCTTTTGACTAAAATGCCATTTAGTTTTAGTCTTATTTTAGCATCTGAATTGTTTTAGTTTTAGTCTAGTTTTAGTCTACGAAATTCATATATGATTTTAGTTGACTAAATCTACAGTAGATTTAGTCGACTAAATTATAATGGGTTTATTTAAATTGTAATGCATTAATTTCGAATTTCAAATAGAATAAAATGTACAAACCCATATAGGACTGCCTACTCCGAAGAAAACATCTATTAAACTGTTAATATGAATGATTTAAAAGTCTGAACATGCAATACAGACACGGATTTAACTACTGTGACTAACAAAAATATCTTACAATTAAATAAAACACTTTTCCTAAAGTACAACATGGTCTTCTTTTCAATTAATGATATATGCATTCTTTATAACTATTTGCATACATCATTCTTTATTCTTTCAGCAGACATTTATTTGTATAATTTAAATATAATTAATCCTTATTATACTAAAGCTATTAACAAACCATGAATGGTGAGATTTTCTCCTTTTCTTTTGCTAATTGATCAATATTAAGGACACAGACCACACTATATTTATTGCCACTATCACTTTAAGACGTCAGATGATTTCCAATGAATGACATGCGGATCCAATTGCGCTGATGCACATCCGATACACTCACAACTGTTTAAGACATAACCGACATAGTTTACATGAATACTGTCCAAAACGGACATTTAGACATAATCTTGTGTGTATTTGTCCATTCAGACACGAAAGAGAGCTCAGTGCAGTCTTTGCGCGCTTTATATGTGTGTTGATATAGCTGCGCGCTTCGGGTCGGGTGTGTGCGACGGAGAACCGTAAGTTACCGAACAAAGCTCTTTTTTGTGTCGTGACTCTTATTCATATCAATATGTCTGCTCTACTCATTCTCCCAGACGTTCACATTTTTTAACGTTTTATGAGACCGCAGGGTAGATCAGCACGTTACAGTACAAATGTGCGCATCTACCACCACACACGCAGGACATCAGTTCTGACTGGATCGCTTCCCAAATCGTCTCTATCCAACATTTTCGTCTAGTTTTTGTCATTCAAAACTAGTTTTTATTTAGTTATAGTCTTGTTTTCGTCTGTGAAAAAATGTCGTTGACGAATCATTTTCGTCATTATTTTTGTCAACGAAATTAACACTGTTTTAGTGATTAATGTCAGCAATTTCAGCACTACTAGTGGCACCACACATAATTGCAGTCTGTTTAAACAGTCGTAAACTTTTATTTTATTTTTTTAAAGCAATATGCTTTTTGATAAAAGCAAGAAGCCACATGAGGTTAACAGTGATGTTTCCCCTGTTAAAGAGTTTTTAAGAACATCTATAACCTGTTGTAAAATCACTGTAGTGCATATGTTTGCTTTTTATACGTCTTGCAAACCACAAACTGTGTATGTGTGTCTTTGCATGTCACTGGGTTTGACCTTTTGGACAGTTGTGACCTCTATAACTACAGGGCTTTGCACATAATATCCGCACTTTGACCTTTTCAACTGCAGGGCCACAAGCAGACACACGCGGAAATGACCCAGATTGATCCTTAAACACATGGAGGCAAGCAAACATTATGACTGAGATTGAGAGAATTTGGCTGTTAGAAAGAGTGTGAGAGCGATCAGGCACAATCACATCTTATACAGCCAAACAGAACAGTTGTGGTGTTCGTGCAGTTGCCCTTAGTGACTGACCACAGGCTGCAAGTACGCATTGGTTTTCTCTTTGTGTGCAACACAAATATGCAAGAAAAAAAGCAAGTAAATAAATTGAAAAATTAAGTAGAAATAGTTTGACAAACATGGGAACAAAATGTTTGTAGCAAACCATCATAAACTATATTTCTATTTATTTTTTTCTTTTAGATTGCGTCATTATTTTAATGAATAATTTCATTATTTTATTTCAATTTTGAGTGCATTATTATCTCACCATGACACCATGCATCTTCATAGGGTGTGCAATTCCTGATGAGAATCTCTATCCCCTCCTCGCAGATGGTGCAAGGCATGCAGATGTCCAGCAAGCTCTCCCCGATCAGAGTAGGTGTCCTCCAGACACTCCTCACAGACCGTGTCATGGGAGTGCCTGCAGTTATCCAGCACTCCCTGACCGTGGGGACAAACAGTACAGGCCTCGCACTGGTCAGTCAGGTCGTTCACTGAAGTAGCCGTAGTTGCACACACACACAGCGTCGTTCGAGTCGGTGCAGGGGGTCTCCATACGCATGAGGCCTGTGCACTGTCTACACGTCTGACATCTCTCTGTGTGACTGAACGTTTCAGAGAATGTCTCACCTGGAGAGAGAAAAGAGAAACGTAATCAGAACGACAAGATAATTACACTGATAATCTGCCTTTCTGCTGTAAATAATGACCCCTCAGGTTAAACATTACGTCCTTAGCACTTTAATTATAATTAATCAGTGATCATAATAATAATCAGAAAATATGGGCAAGGAAACACAGTCAGGCCCGTAAAAACAGACAAAGAGAAAACAATTGGTAATCAAGGGAAAGAACAATCTCAGTGTGTTCAGTTCTGTTCATTTCAATATGGCAATGATTTCTGCAGTCAAAACACAAGTCTACCTGGCTTTACTGTATACATAATGCATTTGAATTTAGTTTAAACTGCTCTCTGACATAAAACAGACCCTCAACATATTTCAGAATCGCTGTGCAGTCCAACAAAGAGACCAAGGTTTGTCCGGTTGTGTCGTAACAAATATTGTCTACAAAGAGCATCTTTCTATAGTACAATATACAGTGAATTATACTATATTTCATTATATTATAGATGTTTTGCCGGTGACAGTCGCAGCTCATGATGTACTGTAGTCACTAGTGAAGTGTTTTGGACTGAATGCATATCTGTGGTGAAAGCAGACAGTCAGTGTTGTCGTTTTTCTTTAGCAGAGTGATTTAGTCACATGGGATTAATGGATCAGGTGAATGGCTCAAAAGCTGTGATTTCTACATGTTGTGTATTTCCAAGTGGTTCTACACCATCTGATCATTGAGATCCAGTGTTGGGAAAGCTACTCTGAAACTGTAGTTTGACAAGCTACAAGCTACTCGTAAGTTAAAGTAGTTTAACTACAGCCAAGCTACCCGTTTAGGAAAGTAGTTAGCTACACTACAAGTTACAATCAAAAAGTAGCTAGCTACATTGAAACTACTTTTGCTTTTTGAACAACGTATATTATAAATAACTGAATAAGTCTCTGAGGAATGTTTTAATTAAAATATTTAGTGTTTAAAACAAGGCAATGCAATTATCGATTTTCGAAGAGTATTGTTTTATTACACACAACACTAAAATATCCCTGACTGTTCATTCAATTGTAAAAGTGCAACAAATAGCCTGCAACATTGCAAGAACGAAACATACATCCAACGTAAATTGCATTTTCTCAAAAATACTGATTGAAATTGAACAAATAAGGCCATGGGTAATTAACGTTGGTAATGAACTGCCGTCCGTCTTGCCATATAATCATAATATGGTTGTGTCAACCCACCTCTGTACGTCAGCTGAACCGTTAGCCACAAGATGCGTGATTAAACAACAGGTGGCGGTAATGGCAAAATGAGTTTGTAATCTAACAAAGAATATCCTTGCATCGCGCTGATTCGTGCAGGCTTGACAATGTAGCAATGTAGCTTTGCTCGCTGCTGATACCACTACTTGCTGTAAAAAGTAGTTCCCTACTGGAAAAGCTACACTGTTTAAAAAGCAACTGAGCTACTGCCAAGCTACTGAAAAATGTAGTTAAGTTAGTAGCTATCGCTACTTGTAAGTTAACTACTCCCCAACACTGTTGAGATGTAATGCACTTCTAAATGCCACTTTATAGGTAAATCTTGCTAATACTGGGCTGGACCCCCTTTTGCCCCATTAACTGCCAAAATTATTTTTGGCATAGATTCAAAAAGGTTCTGGAAACAGAGATTTTGGTCCATATTGACATGATGGCATCATTGGTATTAAGATGCCCAAAGTGCAGTGCTGGGGAGTAGTTAATTACAAGTAGCGTAGCTACTAACTTAACTAACATTTTTCAGTAGCTTGGCAGTAGCTCAGTTGCTTTTTAAACAGTGTAGCTTTTCCAGTAGCTAGCTACTTTTTGCAGCAAGTAGCGGTGTAGCGCGAGCAAAAGCTACATTGCTACATTGTCGAGTCTGCGCGAATCAGCCCGATGCACGAATATTCTTCTTCTTGTTAGATTACAAACTCATTTTTTGCCATTACCGCCACCTGTTGTTTAATCACGCATCTTGCGGCTAACGGTTCACTGACGTACAGAAGTGGGTTGACACAACCATATTATCAAACTGCTTATCAAACTACAGTTTCAGAGTAGCTTCCCCAACACTGCCAAAGTGTGACAAGAAAACCCCCTCATCCAATTACACCACAAGCAGCAGCCTAAACCATTGATACAAGGCAGAATGGATCCATGCTTTCATAGTGTTTACGCCAAATTCTGACCCTGCCATCTGAATGTTGCAACAGCAATCAGTGTTGTAGTCGAGACCAGCTCACTTGAGTCCGAGTCGAGACCGAGACCATAGAGAGTCGAGTCCGAGCTCGAGACCTGAGACCAAAGAGAGTTCGAGTCCGAGTTCGAGACCGAGACCAAAGAGGTTGGATAACCTAAGGTTGGGTCCCCATTCTGTGGCTCAGTTTGTACTTCAGCAGATCGTCTTCTTGACCATGACTACATGGAGTTGCTGCCATGTGATTGGCTGATTACATATTTCCATAAACAAGCAGTTGAACAAGGGTTTATGTCTTCTTTGCTATTTTCTTTGCCTTTTCCAATCATTCCAAGATCTTCAACTTAGTTTTTGAAAGTTTCTTGACTTCAAATTCAAAAAGTTTCTTGACTGTAAATTCAGCCCTGAAGTAATGAGTAATGTTGTATTTAACTTTATTAAAGGGGCTTTATGAAAGAGCTTTTCTCAACAAGAGATTTTCCATTATGTGAGAATTTGAGATGCCATTGAAAATAGGAGATGGAAAATTATTGCAAAAGCTGTAAATTATTCAAAGGGTTTGTGTGCGGTGAATCTGAGTGAAATCTGAGTTTGTAATTTAAACCCAGCAAATTTAGGATTTCAATATCTTTCCATAGATCTTTTTTTATAAGTATATTTATTATTTTCACATAAAAAATTTACAGAATAGGTTCAGTATACAAGTACACAATCTTTATCTTTCCCTCAATCTTGTGTCTTCTGATAACAGGAGAGGTGAGAGCAAGGATTAGAGGACAATAAGACTATGTTTGTTTGTTTTTGTTTTTACAGGTAATGAGAAAGCAGTTTATGCTTGATGTTCTTTATAAAGGTTGTTTTAAATGCCTGGTCACGGCCATGGCAGCTCTTGCTTGTGTATATGGTGTGTCTCTGCTTCTGTAAATGAACATTTCTCATTACATTTTTCAGAAACCAAATGATCTTCTTCTACGGAATTTTAGGAGAAAACATCTGAGACAAAGTTGATAATTAAGTGAAACAAATGACAAGCCTTTCTGAGCCATAACATTTTCCTCTGGACTATTGTGTGGAAACAGAAGGTCAAATATTCATTATATAACACAACATACTTTACACACAGCAACAAAATGTTAAAACTTGTTCAGACCAATTTATCTTAGATAATCTGTCATAACCATAAAAGGATCTGACGGATAAATCTGAGCTATTATATTGGACTATCAGCTTCTCTTTAATAGTACAGCCAAGATCTTACAACAGAAAGCACAGGAATGTGAACAGGATGTGAACAGGATGTGAACAGGATGTGAACAGGATGAAAAGGCAAAAACATCAGTTTTGTTTTAGTACAGCAAGAATGAAACTCGTTTTATGTCTACATAAACATTTAAAGGTGGAATCTACGAGTTAGAACCATTAACACCAAATAAACCAGCCGTATTTGTCTTAGGATGAAGATAATATTTCATAAAGAACCTCAGAAGCACACTCCAAAACAGCGATCCGCAGATACACATCCGCACATTCACAATAAATGTCATCACCACCAGCAAACTAATCTGCCATTTGGTTCTCTATAAAGTAAGGTTAAGATAATATCAAGAATTTTAAGTCGTGTTTTGTCTCTCACCTGTGTGTGTTCCTGTTGTTTAATTACCATGGTGCTAAACAAACAAAGATAAGCAGAAAAACATCCAGATAGATGTCTGCTGGAAATACTCTTGTATTCCTGGAACACAGGACAGCTTTTCATCAAACACCACAAACGTGAAACAAACACAGCTGTTTTCCACACTGATCTAGAGAAATATTTTATAACTCAGATGTTGCTATTTAATTTTGCTATTCTATAAATGTCCTCATGTTGTTTCAAATTTTCATTGATAATTCGTCCCCTGCCGTTGACTGTTAAACTCAGATCAATGAACTGGCTCAGTAAGCAAAAACAAAACAAAAAAAAATATTTAGGCTCTCAACATAGCTGAAGTGAGATAATAACTATTGCTTTGATTTGAGCTTTTGATTTAAGTGTTAACTTTGTTTGTCCTAAGGTTCTGACAGTTGTTGACATGGTAAGATTTCAGTTGTAATATCATATCAATTTGATGTGAAATGTTCCTGCTGAACTTAGTTCACGCTGAAAGTTGTGATCTGCAAATTGATGAGAACACACTCACAAAACAAAGGTACCAGAATAGGGGTTTGAAGCAAATGCTACATAAAGTAAGAGGTTCCCCAAAGAACCTTTCAGTTATTTAAAGTGTAAAGAACATTTAATAAAATGTCCACTATAAATATCCTTGTGCAATGGAAATGTTCTACTCTCTTAAAAATAAAGGTTCTTTAATGCTATTGATGGTTCCATGAAGAACCTTTAACATCTATGGAACTTTTTGCTTGCACAGAAATGGTTCTGGATACGGCATTTGCTGTGAAAACTTTCCTTTGGTACCTTTGTTTTTTGTGAGTGTGTAGCTTTCCAATTGCTATTCTCTATTCTCAATGCTGTGCTTGTCCTATTCTTCCCGTGTCTTTGTGCCTGCGACGTCGGTTTATTTGACCATTTTTGGTGCAAAGGCACAGGGTTATACGATGATGTCCCAGGTTGAAGAGGCAATCTCTCCCCTAGCAGCGCATCATCACTTAAAAAGCCTGCGCTTCCCTCCAGACCGTGCAGAATCACATCCACGCTGATAGGGAAAGCTTTTCAGGCGTCGGGTCAGGCTGGTGCTGCCCTGCACAGCATGGCGATGTCACAGCTGTGCCAGGCTGAGCTGCTTAAAGAGCTGGGCACGAGCTGGGGAAATGTCAGTGAGGAGGTGTTTTCTGAGCTGCATAGCGCCACAGATCTGTCTCTCCGTGCGATCGCTGATCTCAGAAAAGAAAGAGGAGGTCCTGAAGCCTTTGTGTGCCCAGAAACTAAGGGGGGTGTTTCTGAGGTTCACTTTCGGGGCAAAGCTTACCAATAGCGGGTTCTTCTGTTCAGCCTAGGCTTGTCACCCAGCACGAAATGCATAGATGCAGTGTTGGCTCCTTTATCGACTCCAGGGCATCCGCATGTTAAATTACATAGACGACTGGCTGATGTTGGCCCAGTCTCAAGAGCTTGCGCTACGACATTGAGATATCGTCCTAGCTCACCTTCAAACTCTGGGGTTGAATCTTAAGAAAAGTGTTCTTTCTCTGACCCAGAGAACTATGTATTCAGGGGTCGCATTAGGCCCGATTCACATAAAGCGCCTACAAACGCGTAGAAACGCTGGGCGCGCCGCATTCTCCTTTTCCAAAGCGCTAGGGTGGTTGCGCTCTGGTTGGTTCTTGTCACGTGACCTACTGTGCGCTTATGGTGCACTTGCGGCATTCTGAAAAGTTGAGATGTTTTTATCTCAGTGCAGCACGGACGCGCTTGGAAAAAACGCGTCGCCACCGCATCGCTTCCATTATGAGCATGCATACCACGCGCCTACATTTGAAATAAACTTGAGCTCGCAAAAGACGCAATATGTGAAAAGGCCCTTAGACTCCATGTGGACACAGTTGTCTCCCGCACGCGTCGAGTTCAAACACTATGAGCAATGTTCTCCTTCTTCTCACGTTAAGAATTAGTCTTCCTGAAGATGTTTTTATCAATCTGCAATCACAACTCAGGGATTTCAGTATAGAGATTTCAGCAGGAATATTATTCATCAAATTCTTCAAGAACAAATTATCTAGGCTAGGTTATCAATTGATATTACAGCTGAGCTGTAATTATAAGGCGTCACTGTGAAACTCTAGCCTCGTGAGACCATCCTGATCTCGCAAGCTTTCAAGGTTTCACTCGCAGATCAGTCTGGAAACTTTCCGTTAAAGAAAATTTGGGAGCAGTTCACCAAACGAACGTCCAATCAGCGTTGGCTTTGAGGCGGGTTGAGGTGTGACGGAACGAGAAGCGTGACAGTTCAGTCCAGAGTCACATGGCAGCTTCAGCGGATGAAACTAGCATCAGCGTGGCTATCGAGCAAGTTTTATCGGAATTACAGAGTATTTCCTCACTGAAAGAAGAGCAAAACACTGCTCTGGAGGCTTTTCTCAGAGGAAAAGATGTTTTTGCTCTTCTCCCGACTGGTTTCAGCAAGAGTTGCTCTGATTGGTCGATTTGGCCCGTCTATCACCAACATAGGCCAATCAGCTAACCAGTATCGCCCCTTTCCAAAACTACTTCAACGGAAGGTTTCCAGATGGATATGCGGAGCAAATCCATCTGGCGGAGTCAGGTTAGTGAACTCCCCTTTTAAACCCTTTATTTGAGGGCTAGGATGTTAAAGGTTCTTTGTGGCACCATATTTACCTTTATTTTTAAGAGTGCATTTTGGGATAAGATCTATGTAGAAGTATGTGAGATTAGGGATTCTTTTCTTAGGAGAAAATGGAGCAGCCTAAGACTTAAGCAAAACATTTGAGATCACAAAAAGAAAAACATTATCTTTTTCCACATTTCACTTTATGTGAGAAGAAAGAGTGATATTCATCAGTCTGCAGTCTGTTTATGCTTGTTTTACCAACAGATCATGTCTTTTTGAATCTGGAAAATGTGATGCTTGAGGGTGAGGTGTTCACCTCTCTCCCAATCTTTGAACGGAAGAGTTCCTGAAAACATCTCGATGTTCTTTTTCTTGTCATGTTTGCTCTTGTTGTGTATGTGATGTTAAGGCTAATGACTTGGCTACCATAATCAAGGCATCTAAAACATGCACAACAACTGCTCAAACATGTTGTACTAACAAATATGAGATTGCTGATGCAGTGATAAAGCGTTTATTATTATGCCCAATTTTGTAATTCGTTGTATTCATTCCCAGATTATTAGATTCGTTAATTACCTTTTGATGTTGTAGGTACAAAATTTAGCACTTCTCCATATCACACACACACATACAGATAATAATGTTCTTTCTAAGAGCAATAAGCTGACTGGTCTCAAGTGCTCTATGGGAGGAGAGGGAGATGATGGGTAAACATATGGGTCGTGTGATGCAGGCCATGGTGAGCTCTGAAAGTGTCAATTCAGCCGGACAAGCCTTTCAGCCCATCTGTTTGTTGTCTCGCTCTCTCTTTCGTTTCTCCTTCATTAATTATTAATGGATATATATGACCTCGTTCTGCAGTGGATAATTCAAAGATCAGACCATTTGTCACCCAACTAAGGCTGGCCTAGGAAAATAGCTAAATATTATATATGTCTGTCTGTCTATCTGTCTGTTGTCTGTCTTGTCTGTCTGTCTGTCTGTCTGTCTGTCTGTCTGTCTGTCTGTCTGTCTGTCTGTCTATCTATCTATCTATCTATCTATCTATCTATCTATCTATCTATCTATCTATCTATCTATCTACCTACCTATCTATCTATCTCAGCATCAGTTTGTCTAATGTCTGTCAGTCTGTCTGTAGTTAAATATAATTGTTCATTAAAGGGTTAGTTCACCCAAAAATGAAAATTCTGTCAGTAATTACTCTATGTGCAACCTAGAAGCTTTGCGCAGTTTCACTTTGTGAAAACTTTGTGAATAAAGTCGTTATTTTTGTTTGTTTTTTGCACAAAAGTATTCTCGTCACTTGACAAACTTAAGATTGAGCCACTGTAGTCACTCTGAGTATTTTAACAATGTCTTTCATAACTTTTGGTGATCTAGCTCTCAGATTTAATCAAAAATATCTTAATTTGTGTTTCGAAGCTGAATCGAAAGTCTTGCGGGGTTGGAACAACATGAGGGTTATTTATTACTGATACAACATGACATCATGACTTTTGCGCTGACAAACACACCACTTTCAAGTAAAGTGGCGTGTTATCTATACGCATTTTGAGCTATCCACGTATGTACACACCGTTAAATGTCAGAATGAAACAAAGCAAAATGTACATCTACATCTGGGAAGTGATATTTTTTTCCTAGGATGGTAGGGGAAGACTCATAAATGCTATTAACCCCAGTGACGGTTAAGTTTAGGGATCGAAGTTGAGGTAGGTCATATATTTATATATACAGTTATAACGTTAAGTCAACGCGTTCATAAACATGCTGAAAAGCAATTTCGATTGCATGCCAAAAATGGAAATACGAATTGGCGTGTCATACATTCGTCATTTCATGAGATCAGTCTGACTGATTCATTTTAATTTTGGGGTGAATTAACGCTTTGATTTAAAAATGATGAATTTTTATAAATTATGAATTATGGATCTCATGGGTCCAACAACCTATGCTATTGTCTGTTTTGTGTTTACTGTAATATCCCTGCTGCCTTTGAGAGAAGAATACATGACATGGCCCACATTACTTCTATAGTTTGACTCTACTTATGTTTACTTCTTCATTCTAGTTTGAGTTCACTTTAGCATATTATATTTATAGTGAGTGAAAACTAGTGTGACATTCCTATTGAGAGTGTGCATACAACCATGAACAGATGAACAGAGCACCAGCCACGTGTTTGCAGGGATTCACCTGAAAGCAGCCTTCCTGCACTGATTATAAACGGATATCACAAAACTAACAAAAACAACAGAGAGCCCACACACACGCTCTGCTGATGACTGTTTACGTGCATAATAAATAGCTCCATCTCACACAACCATTTCTGTCAGGAGGGCAAATGGAAAAAGGCTAGAGCTGCCTCATGCGGTGTGTCTTCTTGTAACGTCATCAGCTGAAGTTGTTTCTAACCCTAAAATCAGCCAGGTGTGTTAGATCTTTTTACGCTTTTCTTTCGGAGCTGGTTTTCTGCTTGGCTGTCATTTGCTGGAGGAGAACTGTAACTAGAGATGTTTGCCAACATTTTGCTGGCATGTTTTAAAAGATTTTGTAAAGTAACTTAATACGGAATGGGCCTAGAAAAGAAAATGTCCATTGCGTAATCCACTATTCTGATCTATAATCGCAACCATATTGGTTTATCAGAACAAACTTAAATGTGTTTCTCGCTCTCGTGCTCTGTTTTCACAATTCAGTTGTTCTTTATTAGTAAGACTGTTTAATTTATAATACAGTTAAAGTAATAAATCAAAGCAACGTGGAATGGTAGAGCGGCTGCACAGGCCAATAAAAACAGCAATGGCTCCAGTCCTGAGTTCTGCTTAAATGTTCAGTAGCATTAACCTCTCTCTTTCTCTCTGATGAATATGGGCTGTATTGGTCTTAGGCTGAATGGGTTAGGGCAAATGATGTTGCCTGTGCTTAAATGCATTATTATATAATGAAGTTATTTCCCAATCCCCATCAGTCATTTGTCAGCTCTCTCTTTAATACACTTTTAATACAATTAATGCACTGACAGATTCCAGGTCAGCATTGCTCTTATGGTACCTATAACAAACAGAATATATAAACAGACTCACGTTCATTCACATTTCACCTCAAAATGACAAAGTGGATTTCATTTATATGCATTGTAGAAAAATATGGGAAAAATTATGAAAACATGTACGACATTTCACCACATTTTGTGGTGAAGTCACATTCACCACAAAATCATTCACCATATAATTTTCATGATATATAGATGACACGTTTTATTATTTTCCATTATATTTATTGTCAATAGTAATTATTTTTTATATTAGAGAATATTACACCATAAATTTAGTTTTTAGTAGTACAACAAATGCTAAATATTTATAACACAAATATAAATAATATTATAAACTAAAATATAAATATAATTAAATATATTTATAATAAAAAATACTAAATAAAAATAGAATATTAATTATTATTACTTTAAATACACACAGTAATGGGAAATTGGATAGAAAGTCCTTAATTGCCATAAAAAGTACAACAAAAAATAGTTAATTCTACAAAAAAAAATATGCTTACATTTTTAACCCCGTAAGTGTCCTAATACTATGCTTAACCTAAACTAATCTTGACAAACTATATATCATTGGAAAGCTTAAAATCTAGTTTCCATATTTGGTGACTGATTTTTAATATAAATTACATGGGGTTGTAATTTATCAATAAGCAACAAGAATATTTCCATACTCCTGAAGGCGGTGTTTAGACCTTTGTTTTGAAATAGCAATGAACATGAAAAATCATGAATGAAGGGTAGAAACCTCAGCAATTTCTGATCCATTATCATACAGAACATTTACAAAACATAAAAATTAGGTATAATTTGATTACAGATTTAATTATTTCAAACATATCACATTTGCTTTATTAATACTACACTATCATTTTTGATTTATTCAGAAATCAAAATAATCAATGGAAAGTAATATCAGTCTGCTATTATGTGTGTGTGTAAGTCAAAGATGTTGGCCTGATGCGATGGTGACAGGTTTGTGTCAATTAGTTTTCACTTCGATGACTGTGTGTGTGAGGGAGGAGGAAGAAAGAAAATGGACAGCTAAATATTTTAGTAGTTGCTGATGTGTGCTTGTGTCTAGACTGGGTAGGGGATGAGGGGGCGAGGATGCATGAAAGAAGCATTTGTGTTTGTGTGTCTTTGCACACTAGGCGAAAGGGGAAAAACAAAAAGCACCCAGTTATGCTATTGATGTAAAGTGTCCTGTCCTGAAACATAAGATCTCCTCTATTTCAGGCCTGCCGTCCTAAAAGCTTTGCAGCGCTCTCTTATTGAGAACGGAAAATAGGATAGAGCCCATTTAGGAAACATTCACAACAAAAGAATGAGACCTGCTGTAAAACTGTGAAAAAATGTGTCTTGTCATTTCCAAATTTGCCTTTTCTGCCATTGCTTTTTCTAAATGTTTCCTGTGAATGGGAAGAATATATCTACTCTACCATTCAAAAGCTTGGGGTCAGGACAATTTTTTTTAAGAAATGAATACTTTAAATCGATTAAATCTATCAAAAGTGACAGTAAAGACATTTACAGTAAAGATGTATGTAAACAAATACTGCTCTTTAAAACTTCCTATTCATCAAATTTTTTTTTCCTTAAACAAATTTAAGCAGCACTACTGTTTTTCAACATTGATAATAATAAGAAACGTTTTTTTTTTTTGTTTTTTTGAGCAGCAGATCATCATATTAGAATGATTTCTTAAGGATCATGTAACTCAAAAAAATCTGCTGTGCCATCACAGGAATAATTTTAACATTATGTACACATTGACACTGACAGCAGTTATTTAAAATTGTATTACTACACAATATAACGTCTCGGTTACGTATGTAACCCTGGTTCCCGAGTACAGGGAACGGAGACGGGTCGTCGGGGAGTTCCCTGACGAATTGTGATCCCAATTCATCAGGGAACTCCCCAATGACAAGTTGGAGTTCCCAGGATGAAAGGGAACGTCTCGGTTACGTAGGTAACCCTCGTTCCCTGAGTACAGGGATGGAGACGTGTCGTCGGGGAGTTCCCTGACGAATTGGGATCACAATTCGTCAGGGAACTCCCCGATGACACATTGGACTTCCCAGAACGAAAGGGAACTGTTTATACTGTATCTTGCTCAAATAAATGCAGCCTTTTAATTCAAAAATAGAGAAAAAAAAATTAGCTACCCCCAAACTTTTCAACGAAATTTAATACTGAAACAATTAAAAATCACTATAATGTTCAATTCAAGAACCAACTTCATGTTCAGAAAATAGCTAATCAATTGACAGCAGTTCCCGCAAGCATCGTTAGCCAACTATGGTCGCAAGTTCCGTTGTTACCAATAGAGTTCAATGGAAATTGCGACCAACTTTCGACCATAGTTGGCTAACGATGCTTTTGGAAACGCACCCCAGATTTCTCACTTTAAAGGTACACTGTGTAGTTTTATTAACTAAAATTAAACTAATTGTATTAACTAAAATTAATAAAACTAAATGATAAAAGTAAAATAAAAGTATTTTATTAACTAAAATAATTGTCTTTATTCATAAATATGTCCTCATTGGTGTAAAATTACCTCTGCCAATGATCTGACTTGTCCTCGTAAGTGAAGAATTTCTTGTATTAAATTATATGTGACTGGTCAGTCCAAGGAAGCTTACTTAAAGTTATCTTACTAGCCTACTTAAACGCGTTTTCGTTCAGAGCCAGTGTCACATGACTGAAAACAGCTGAAACTGACAAGGAGAATCAGCTTGCCACTGCCCTGGCAAATTTGAAAGGCTGCAATGCACGGTACTTCATAATTCAGGGTCATTATGTCGAGTCACAGGAATCCTCGTTACCAAAAAAGCAACAAAAAAAGTGGCCGGCGAATTAAAAAAAAACAGGATAAATATCGGGATAGCTTTTCTGAGATGGAAAGAGCTAATGAAGGAGAAAGACTTTGAAAGGGACGCTGAAGTTGCCTGCTTTCATCTCGACAGGTAATTTAATGTTGCGGTCTAAATTACGAGCTTTTTTCATTGCTTGGTTGTGTAATTCATTATATAGGCAGCATAACAGTAGAACATGTTTAGTTAAACTCGATGAAGTGCTATTGGAAGACATGTTGTCATAGCTTCTTGGTACATAACGGCTACCGTAGTTGCAATACACATTTGAAAAACCGAGGCACTGAGAGAGCACTATTCGTTTGAATGCAAAATATTCCTACACAATGTATAAGGATTGTTTTTTCTCTTTCTGGTTTAAATATGAACATTTGGCCTAAATGAAAGTATTCAAACACACACACACAGCAGCAGCTCATATACCATAACCAGTTAATTGCATAATTACTTTCAGCTTTCTGTCTGTTCTCTGTTCTATATACAGTATGTGCAGTGTTGGGGAAGCTACTCTGAAACTGTAGTTTGACAAGCTACTCGTAAGTTAAAGTAGTTTAACTACAGTCAAGCTACCCGTTTAGAAAAGTAGTTAGCTACACTACAAGTTACAATCAAAAAGTAGCTAGCTACATTGAAACTAATTTTGCTTTTTGAACAACGTATATTATAAATAACTGAATAAGTGTCTGAGGAATGTTTTAAGTAAAATATTTAGTGTTTAAAACAAGGCAATGCAATTACGATTTCAAAGAGTACTGTTTTATTACACACAACGCTAAAATATCTCTGACTGTTTGTCAAAAGTGCAACAAATAGCCTACAACATTGCAAGAACGAAATATACATCCAACGTAAATTGCATATAGAACATTTTCTCAAAAATACTGATTGAAATTGGACAAATAAGGCCATGGGTAATTAACGTTAGTTGTTTCTCCATCCTCCAAATCTGCCATCACGTCTTGCTGTATAATCATAATATGGGTGTGTCAACCCACTTCTGTACGTCAGTGAACCGTTAGCCGCAAGATGCGTGATTAAACAACAGGTGGCGGTAATGGCAAAAATGAGTTTGTAATCTAACAAGAAGAAGAATACCCTTGCGCGATGTCTGATTCGCGCAGGCTCAACAATGTAGCAATGTAGCTTTGCTTGCGCAAACCGCTGACTTGCTGCAAAAAGTAGTTAGCTACTGGAAAAGCTACACTGTTTAAAAAGCAACTGAGCTACTGCCAAGCTACTGAAAATGTAGTTAAGTTAGTAGCTACGCTATTTGTAGTTAACTACTCCCCAACACTGAGTATGTGCATGTGTGTGAGGGATAGAGAGAGAGAGAGAGAGAGAGAGCATAATCAAGTGTTAATAAGTGTAAGTGTGAGAGGCTAATTTTATGTTAATAAATGTATGTGTGTGAAAGTAAGTGTTTGTGATTGTGTGAATATTTGAGAAGATTATGAGTACATGCATGTGCATGAACAAGATGCACATGTAAGTGTGTGACTTAGCATGTATGCATATTTGAGAACGTTGTACTCACTGTCTAAGCATTGACTGCACTCGGTCTGGGTGGCCCCGCACTCCTTGACCACTCCCTCTCCTGGAGGACACTGCAAACAGCACTCACCGCTGCGAGTGTAACTGCCCGACTCACACTCCTCGTCCACGGCTCGCTCCAGCTTAGAGCCAAACACCAGCCCCAGCTACAGAAAGAGAGAAGTTACATTAATATTCCATCTCTATAGGGCTCCACAGGTTCCTTGTCTCCCATTACACATAAA
The DNA here is from genome assembly GCA_030378365.1 of Hybognathus amarus. NCBI lineage: Eukaryota > Metazoa > Chordata > Actinopteri > Cypriniformes > Leuciscidae > Hybognathus > Hybognathus amarus. The sequence continues at coordinate 269,093 of JAQIUQ010007630.1, forward strand.
CCCTTAAGATATTTTGATGTTAATGTGTTTGCAAGAAAATATAGTCATATTGATATTCGTCAAATGCTATTTCCTTATTCTTTTCCACTAATTGCTGCAATTAATTCAGCCTGAACCACCAAAAGTAAGTCCATTCAAACCTTGTTTTGAACTTCTAAAGTTTACAAAAAACTTAAACTTCTTTTTTTGTGTGGTATTTCTAATTTATAGAAAGATTTTCCCAGTTAATCCCTCTCATTGTCCATAAACTCCTTCATATTTGCTCCACATGTTTGGTAACATCTGCATCACAGCATATTGTGCTGATTGCATTTCTGTCTCTGAAAGCTGGGCGTGTTGAGCAAGATGAGATATGAGTTATGCATATGTCTATTACATGTCCAGCTGTTTCTCGTATTGTCACGGGTAAGATTACACGTACTTTACACATCGAGATCTGGGTCTCACAGATCAGCCTCTCTAGTACCCAAGACATCCATTAGCCCTACCCTTAGAATATGAGCTTCCTCTTTCACTGCTCCTGATCTGTTTGTTGAGTATTGTCAATAATAACCCAAGGGGTCGTAAACATCCGTGCATGCAGGCACTGAAAGTGCAGGCAAGAGTGTTTATGGGCTCATTTTGTCTTGGACAACAGATGTGTGTGTGTGTGTGGTGTGTTTAAGAGGAATTGGAGGCTCATTAGTGAGTCACAGACTTCACTTTGAATTAATTTACTACTCCGGCGCTTCTCTCTTGCTCTCTCAATAGGTTCAGTCTGGTCATGTGATCACGCTCAGTGCTGATGTGTATCATAGAGTGTAGCGGTGAACGCTGACATGGAGCATTGATTTCAGAAGTGTTTTTCCCTGTTCATTTTCTCCAAAGGAATTCTTTAATTTATTCAATGAAGTGTCCTAAGCCATGAACCACACCAACCAGAGATGAATCACATTACAAACCATAATTTGAATTGTTGTTGTTTTTTGTTTGTTTTTGTTTTTTTACAAAATTAGACTAAAGTTAGTTATATTGATGAGGGAAATAACTATTTCATCCCTTAAAGTGTTGTGAATCTACAGTAGTTGAATCCAAAATGGCTGTGTGCATGCATGTATGACTGCATTCACACCGCAGGGGCCTTATGCTCAATTTTTCCAATCAAATGCAACCTTTTGCGATCTCCTGTGTGAACGTGAAATGACCCAGAAGAGATCCGCATGCGCAGAAGAGTACTCAACGGTCAACGATGTCACTTGTTGTTTGCGGAAATAACTAAACATGGATGTCAACTGTGTAGCTCGTTTAACAATATTAAAGTTATTTTCCCAACAGAGCCAGAACAAATACAATCTCAATCCCGCCTATTTCAATGCAGAATTATGACGTTTGTCACATATCAATGACGTGCGGGTCGGATACATGTGACCTGGCCGTTCAAGTCGCATTTCAAAAGATCGGATACAAATCGGATTTGGACTACATACCCAAGTGGCCTGGGTTCGCATTTGAAAAGATTGGATCTGTGTCATTCGCATAGGGGCAAAAAAATCTGAATTGGGTCGTTTTAGCCTGCAGTGTGAACGTAGCCTGGAAATTCCAACGTTTAGGTCTGAAACATGACACAAATACTTTAAAAATCTTACATCAGTAAGACTTTAGATTGTTGAATTTTGTGGTTTATGTTTGTGTCTAGATAGACAGAGTTTCTAAATCCAAGACAAATGTCCAAAATATGGGACAATAAGTGCATTTTGAAAGAGTTCAGATGCAAGCCTCAAATGCCATTTGAAATTTTCTTCTAAAATGACAATTTTTATCAAGCTTGTACATTTAAGTTCAGTAATTTCACTTAAATGACAATTAATAGGTAATCTTTATTGCCATTTAAGTGAAATTACTGAACTTAAATATACAAGCTTGATAAAAAAAATTATTTAGAAGAAAATTTCAAATGGCACTTAGAGGCTTTTGCTATCTGAACTCTTCATTTTTCTCTCTACTCTATATGTACACATATATATATACATAGTATATATATATAGTATATATATATATATATATATATATATATATATATATATATATATATATATATATATATATATATATATATATATATATATATATATATATATATATATATATATATAGTATATATACTGTATATATATATATATATATATATATATATATATATATATATATATATATATATATATACACATACATGATTTATAGTAAATATGTCTGTGCCGTGTGTATATTTTTTATTAGTTATAATTGTAATTATTTAGGATGTAATTTTTCCAATTTGTCCCATCCATGGCTTGTGACTGTTATAGAAACATATATAATAACGTAACAATCTTTGAGCTCATGATTTGTTTTGAAAGTGTTTTGAAGGGTCTATGCAATATCATTCTGGGACCCCACTGTTGTGCCCTGATTGAGGAATAAGTGGGCCTTGTTGAAGCGTTTCTCTTTAATATGGCAGTGAAAAGCAGCACAGATTCATTCATTAACCTGTGGATTCCAGAGTGTTTCAAAGACACACTCACAAACACGCATGCACACACACACACACACACACTCATATAACAGGGTAATTAAACTTACAGCACATTTTTCTCCTTGCATTCATTAATGAATTAGCATACTCTCCCTCTCTCGCTTGCTCTCTCTCTCTACACACACACACACACATGCAAACATTAGTTAATAGAAACCAGCACATTACAAGTTGTAAAAATTACACACAAATTAGACAGGTCGTCATCATCTATAGACCCCCACAATCAAAGTAAAGAGGGAAAACCTCTCTGATCTTCGGCACGTTTTCATTAAAACGTCGCCTCCTAATCTTATCTACCTTCCTAGCCTCTTTCTCACACACTCTCTTTGCCCTTTAAGACTCCTCTTTCCACCCTCCTCCTTCCCTCATCCACATCCTCTCTCACTCTCATTCAGAAACAGATGCACTGGTACAGCAGCCAACTCACCCCCTCATTTACTCTCTCTCTTCTCCTTCATCAACCCTGGCTGTCATCCTTTCTTTTTTCTCTCAATTTGCATTCGCTTGAGTAAGCGTGCCGATGAGTTAACTTGGCAGGCTTTAATGGACTCCCCAGTATGGAGCATGCCCAATGCTTAACACATCTAAGGAAAGAGTATGTGGATTTACTTAGCTAGTTTGGGGACTAAATTAATCTGATAAATCTATAAATATCCCTAAGGTCAAATCCAGTAATGTTTCAATTGGAAAATCAAGTAATACGTTAAAGAAAGAAAACATACTAAATGTGTTTGCAAGGGCCTGTGTCATTACTGTGCAATTCACTGATCTGCACCTGTCCGTAAAGCACTGCTATGTACCAGCCAGGAAATGAGACTGAGCTTTAATACCATGAAACATCAAGCCTTGACAAGCCATCGCATTTTTCACCACCAATTAGGCGGCTTGTGTCCCCGTCAGATCTCTTGTGAAGCACACTGGTGCCTTCGCGCAGCTGTGAAATGGCACTCCAGACGGAGCGCTGCTGGCTCATGTGTCGGTGGAGATCCTTTACTGACTCTGTGCACCTGGATCAAACTCAATTGCCAGCTCCGTTTGCCATTTTGCAAATCAGATCACTGAAAAGAGGTCACAGTGTAATTGTGTTTAGTCAAGAGCGTGTGCATGTTTAAACTGATTTGGACCGTGTTACACGAGACTGGAGGTGGTGAGGGTCACGTAGGGCGCTTGGTAGGGGACCATGAGGGTCACATGCTTGCGCACTTATGAGCATAAGGGCATATCCCTTTACAAAAATGTACCAAATTAAGTTCACACCAAAAATACCACAAGAAGGTATATTTGCCAGCACCATTATCATCAAAAAAAGAAAATGTTAAAATGATGATTCTGAAATCTTATTACGTTGATAGCCTAACAATTATTATGCAATTTGGCTGAAGCAATGGTTGCAATGATTCTTTTTATTTTTGAAGGTTTGCTTTGAATTTGCATATTGTTGTCCATTTGATGTCTAAACAGGCAAAGTACTATGCATGGGGGAGGGGGTGGAAAATATTTTTTTAATTATAATTATATAGCTTTTTAGGTATAAATAAGGGTTCAACACTTTTAAAAACGTTTAAGTATACAAAAGTTAAATAACAAGTTGGACATGGACTGTAGGCCTACTTTTTTAGGTGCTCTCGAACAGAAATCGTTTTCCAATTTCCGATCATTAACCTACCTAACATTTACAAAACCAAACAACGATATTTGGTGTACTTTATTACGAATTTAATTACTACAAATATCACACAAAACTTTAAGGCGTGCCAGGGGCGCCAAAAGTCGGGTCAATCAGTACATAGTCATTACAATAAGTCATCACAATATTCACATTGTAAATACAAAGGCATAATACAACTCCATAATAAAGGCTACTATGTGGCAAATATTAAATAAAGCCGGTAGAATTCGACAAACTTATTACCAACTTGGCATGAAAGTTTGTTTCCAGTCGGGCGCACATCATTTCTTCTGTGCACTGATTCTAGCCTGTTTTTCTGCCACCCAATAAACACTTACTCGCAGATTAATTTTAAAACGACTAGAATAGGGAAGCTTGACACCTGTTCTCCAGAAACCGGGCTGCTGAGATCAGTCATCACTACTACCACCGCAGACCGAAAAACAAGTTCCGCTGAATCCGCATCACGACAAACCGGAGCATCACGCGAGCAGAAGCGGTGATCACCTGATGTCAATTAACCTACATATTTCATCCAGCGGCGGATCACTGCGCGCACTTGTGCTCTTATGCGGTCTGATCTAAACTAATGCCAACACTTACCGCTCCACAAATCACGATCCACACCAAGGTGTCCATGTCTAAGATGTCACTTCCCTCTCAAACTGTAAAACTGTAAGTGTGAGTCGTGAAGTGAAGATCAGCCGTCCGACAGTTCATTTTAGCTCCATGTGGCTGCTGCTCTCGTGCGTGGATGGTGTTTGGGACTTTAGGACTGTACGAAAGCGCGTGCTCTCGCTGATGCGCGCGAATGGTCCTGTCCTGTCCTGTACTCCGCACTCAGCGCTGTCCAGCAGTGCACTGCGGAGGAGGAGTCGTGCACGCAATATGAGAGGGGCACGAGGGCTTTGCCAACTCCCCCATCAGCACCTCTCTCTCTCTCTCTCTCTCTCTTTCTCTCTCTCTCTCTTTTCTCTCTCTCTCTCTCTCTCTCTCTCTCTCTCTCTCTATTTCTCTCTCTCTCTCTCTCTCTCTCTCTCACCTCTCTCTCTCGTAGGATGTATTTCTCTATCTCCAACAGAAACGCATGCAGAAGACTGGACGAGCACCTTTGATCTGATCGCATTTAGATGTATATTTACATATAGCTTTGGCTTCATCTATATGCATGCTTTGGCTATCTATGTGCATATGCATAATCATTTATCCAAATGAATATAATATCTCTTTATACCCTATCTCTTTATTGCACTGTATTTTAAATTATTAACTTGTTTGACGATAGAATAAAATATATTAGCAAACCAAGCTCTTAAAATAGAAAATTGAAAAGAATTCTTTGAGCGAAGGAGTGTAATGGGTGTGACGTCACGGGACTGGTGTAAAACAGACGCCACAGGAGGGCGACTGCAGCCAGTGAGTCACCGATGGTGGGACATATGAGGCGTGATAAGGCCATAGACGGTTAAATGCCAGGGATGAGAGGTTTTTACTGTTTTTTCCTTTTTCACCTCCATTCTTCAGATATGTTTTCCACCTGTTCGATGTTTGTGAAAAAAATACTATGGAAAATACATGTGTTGTAAATATGGCTCTGAAATGTCCGTGTATGTGAGTGCTTTTATAGAAGCAGGTTGGTGCACTGCAAAAAATAATTTTCTTAATACTTAACCAATCATCTTTAAGTAAAATTGAGTAGTAATAATAAGTAATACTAAATTTTTTCGTACCTTATTGGCAAATTATTATTGTTTTAGGGTTTATTTTACCTTTACATTTTTTTTAAAGGGCCCCTATATGCTATTTTAAAGTTTCTATTTAATTGTTTAATTTCCTTATAATATACATTTGAACATCATCATATTTTCAATGATTCTCAAACAACTCTTCAAATGAATCAATCATGAATCAATCCCTCTAAATCCCTCCTTTCCGCGAGCTAATCTGCTCTGATTGGCCGGACGGCTCAGTCTGTTGTGATTGGCCTACCATGTACAGCGTGCGCGTCGAAACATAAACGCTCATTGCCATAACAACGTCAGCTCTGCTTGCCCTGAGGCTTCCTCACTGTAAACTAAACACAGTAACGAACAACCACGTCGATTTGACCATATCAGTCCATATCAGTCTGATGAGGAAAAGAGAAGAACTGAAAGAATGGAAGAGCTCTGTTATTCAACCCGAACCTGGATGCAAGGACGACTCGAGCAGGACGTTTCTCAGTGACTACGTTTACATGCAGCCAATTTTCGGGTTATGGTCGGGTTAAGGTCACTATTCGGGTTTCTGAAACATTGGGAATAACTCGTTTACATGCTTGAGCAGAGAGAGTTTCTCCTGTATGGAATTGCAATATCCCGATGTAAATGGTGTCACACGGTTAGCGTCTAGACGTACGGACAACCTTAAGACGCAATATGCGTCATTTTCGATTCTTCTTCCTGTATCCAAAGACAACAACAACAGCAGCGCGCGGATAATGAATAGTTCAGGGCAGATAGCGATCGCCTTTGTTTGCGCTTTAATGCTGGTAACGTTACTGAGCTCGCTCCAAAAGTGTGCTGTGTCTCACCATGTTTACTTCCGGTATACTGCACGCGGATTTTTGTCTGCGCAGAGAAGTTTCTCTACTCAAAAGACCAAAGATTCCTCGCGAATAGAACATGCGCAGAACACAAATCACTATGGGGATATAACGATACGCGTTTACAGTACATGACCAAAAATTTGGGTTTGAAAAAGGATACCCCAGGTGGCTTTTAAAATCCGGGATATGAGCATATTCGGGTTTTTGCCAGTGTTTACATGGCCGTTCGCGACCAGGTTATTGCTAATATCCCGGTTTTGAATGGGTTATAGGCTGCATGTAAACATAGTCAGTGATACACTAGTTACTTAGTTTGAGGTAATGTTTCATTATGAAATGTTCCAACTGCAATATTCCTCACCATCAGCATTAACAAGTGCATGTCCATCAACAAACTGATTATTTTACTTGTACTAATTTATTTACTGAGTATCTTTCTAATATATTGCGGTGAATACGCGAAAACTGTATCAATAGTTACAGTTATTCAATCCGAACCTTTATTCGATCGAGTTTCTCCTGTATACAGTTATTCAATCCGAATCCGAATAGTTACAGTTATTCAATCCGAACAGAAATTCAATCTGTATACAGGAGAAACTCTCTGTCGGCTTGCATTCGTGAGGTGTGTGCGGTTGAATGAGCCGATTTGTCGATCTATCTGAACTTGACCAATAAGGTCCAATAGAGGGAATGCATTGACGTCACTTTCCCACCGGAACAACCCCCTCAGTCTGACTGAGTGGCAAAAGATCTGCTGCGTGACTGGATTTAAAAGGGGAAACTGCGAAAATGCGACTGAAACGAACAATTGTATCAATTTAAACTAAATGTTTGACTCAATATAGTGTTCCTTACAACTTACTAAAGATCTAGTGATTCATGGATATTGACATGCAGCCAGGAATCGTGTTGCCTGACATTTATGTTTGCCTGATTTCGACGCCGGAAGAAATAAAAGCAATATAGACGGTAAATTTGCCTGTGGACGCTTTATACAAATACAATATGTAGGTCTAAATCCGGGTGAACACTTATATCAGTGTTATAGCCTATATATCATCATATCGTCCAGCCCTAAAACTTTATAGTTTTTTTTTTTTTGGTCAGTGTTTATTAAGAAACATCCAATAGTCTTTTTGCCACTCGCTGTGAGGAACTGCAGGCATGTGACCGGATGGTGACGTCAGGTGCATTCCCTCTATTAGATAACGCTATATGGTCTAACCCTAACCCTTCCCCAGACCTAAGACCTACGCTACGTCATCTAACTGATGCTAAAGGTAAAGCATCAGTTTGATGAGCGCCCTAGGATAGCATCATCTAACTGACGCTAAAGGGTGCCCTAAAATGTTGGATGTTGACGGATGGTCAAAAGCCACGGTTAGCCTTGAGATGAGAATGTGTTGAGATTTTAATCCCAAATTAGCAAACCTGCTCCTGCTATTTCTCTGAGAAAGGTCTAAGGCATTCTGGTCTATGAAAATATCCATGCACAAATCATGTTTTTACCCCCTGACAGAAAGTGCTGAGAGTGAGAAGTGATGATCTTTTGTGCTGATATAAGATTTAAAGGTAACCTAGACCTGTAACATCATCTTACCAATCCATTAAAGCCGAGCAGGACCTTTCTTAAAGTGATTTTCCAATAGTCAGACTCGCAGAGACTGCTGACTGGCATCAACTGACATTTAAAGATCAAATGACACTGGGATAAGGATTCAGGAACTGGCTATCTGTTTTACTGTGGTGTAATTGTTAAGGAGGACTCCAAATATCTGTTTATCACCGGCAGTGATTCGAAAAATACATTTTATCAGTCAGAGCAAGTTTTTATCTGGCACAAAAACAATGAGGATCTTAATTAGATTGGCATAATCTAGCCAATATATTCATTTTATTATTTATATATTTGAACAGATTAATTTATAATACCTCTAGAAAACATCATTTATTACTTAACATAATGAAACCGCTGATGAACTTCAGAGTTTGCATTTTACTTAGACTGGTGCTTAATAAATTGAACTGTAGGACATGACATTAATTATTATTTAACAGATAATGAACCCAGAATTATTCTAATTGCTTTGGTTCATCTTTAAGTTATTATTAGTTCATCGATGCAAAATATAATTACATGTGACAATGACAGCCTTTAGCTAAGCAGTTTTTATTCCAGTCCAACATAATGGTAGTATGTTTTGAAGTCTTAAGTGTAAGTTACAAAAGATCTGGTATCACTGAGATCATGTAGCAAGTGGGAAGCAGTTCTTCATCGATCTGTAAATGTATCAATAAATCCACATCCTACATTGCCGAAGGCGACCACCACTACCCTTTAACCATACACATTACAACACACACACACGCACAAACTCTCTCCTCTGAAATTAAGACATCAGGATAAAATTAAGTCTGCCAGGATATTGATGTTCCTTAGAGTCAGTGACATAAATTAACAATGTAATACTGATAATGCACAGTTTTTATTTGAACACATTTTTTATGGATCGTGATTGTCTTGGTTTCATCTGGCTCTTTTATCTGTTCTGTTTTAACAATAGCACACAGGTTAAAGGGGTCTGGTATTATCACTGATGAGTTATTGCAATCAGAATAGACAATATTTTATATTACCCTGCTTTAAATTTAATGATGTAGCTATTATCTATAACCCTCATTGCTGTCTTGTATCTTCAACAATAAAAACCTCTCTCCCCTAAGTATGTCCAGATGGAAACCTATTACTCTCATTACACAGATTACATGCACCGCATGCCTAAACTGAAAATAGTGCACGGTCGTTACATTTGATCTGTCGGTAAATATAGATGAACGCGGACACTACGGTATGAATATAGAAGTCAGACATCTGTTATGGCTCCAGTATCAATTTACCTGCTTTATCATGAAATAAAATAAAATAAAAAGCTAAATTAAAAACTTATTTAGCCAACATATGTGTTAAACCTTGCAAGAAAAAAATCGGTAAAACTTTACAATACAGGTGCACTAACAAGCATTAATTCATGCTTAACTAATGCACAGATAATACTGAATTAATGTGCAACTAATTATTATTTAAGCTATTCATTAATGATTACCACATTAGGAACTAATTAAGAGTATGTAAGGTTAATGTATTAGTTCATACATGAGTTGTTATTAATTAAATATGTAATTGTGAATTAATTCCATAATAGTGGAAATAGTGGTCATTTTTCACAAGTAGTTTTTCACAAACATCAGAAATAGTGGTAAAATAGTGGAAATAGTAAATAATAGGAATAGTGGTAATAATTCTAATAGTGTTAATTAATGTGTTAATTACCAGAATGAGCCAAAGCCTTGTATTTCAACTTCCAGATAATATGACAGGTACCCTAATATGCATTAAAACATGATTAATTACTTCATTGTTAGTGCAAATTGATGTGCAAATTACACAATTACTAAATAACTAGTTAATAATGATGTGCCTCAGCAAGTAAAGTCATAACATAATGATATCTTTGTAAATCATTAGCTAATGATTAATTAAAGCAGACAACTGGAAGTTAAAGTGCATAGCTTTGACTAATTGTGGTAATTAACACTTTAATTTACACTATTAGTTAATCAAATATGTTATTAAGGAATTAATACACAATGACACATTGAATTAATAGCAGTTCATGTATTACTTAATCTATTACTCATAGACACTCTTTATTAGTTGCTGATGCAGTAATCATTAATTAATGGTTTAGTTCTTCATGAGTTATACATTAACTCATGATTATCTGTGCATTAGTCAAGTATGAATTAATGCATATTAGTGCACCAGTTTTGTAAAGTGTTACCAAAAAATCTTTTTGATCCAATTGATCTACAACCATAGTGTAAAACATCAGATGGAAATCTTACATTTATTAATAGTTTTCAAACAGTCATTGTTTTATGCTGGAAGCACAGAATTAATTGACAGCAGAAGCAATACAACAGAAGATTTTAATTGGCATTATTGGAGGGACTCAATAAAACTTGAAGCAGTGTTCGCAGATTGGCAATTACTTGATGGACTGTCTTGCAAAATAAAAAAATACTCTTTTCATTGTTGTAATGCACATATTGATTTTGCAAATGGATGCACGCAGGTCTTTTCAAGCCAACGGTCTGTTTTCATGACAGATATGGATCGCGTACAAACATTTAAAGTGTCAAAGCACCAAAAAGCTGTGAATATGGGAGTGTTGCCAGTGCTAAATGAATGCAGCACATGCACACTTCTGGGGTGCAAGAGAACTTGTGGCGTCCTCTGTTTGTACGTACTTGTTCATCATTCTAGTTCATAAAATGCAGTTTGTGCGTCCCGCAGGTTAATCTGCTAAGCGTTCCCTAGCGTTGCTATATTTAGATGGGGGATAGCACAGGTTATATTAAACAATCAGCTGACACTGTCTATAAAGCAACATTGAGAATGTTATTGCTATTACAACAGAATGTCTTAATGTTTAACACTTCCAGCACAAAGAGCTAAAGATGAATACTCTCTAGACTGGACAAAAATACTTCCAATGTTTCCATTGCTGCCTGTTACAAATAATCCACATTACAGATGTGGAGTGTTGTCACCCGGAAAGCTATGCCTCTTTGATTCCATCCATATGACAGACGGATCTAAAGCATGCCGATGCCATTCGCTTTGTCAGTTATTGCAAACCTGCAACACAATGGGGTCTCCAGCAGCAAAATATAGTGGCCATGTCCCATCCTGCATTATGGCTCAGTGCCAATGCGATGAGTGGGTGCATTCACTGATGGTGAATAAATCACCAGAGCTTGTGCTGTTGGTTGCTTAGACATTCCTCCACTGCACTAACTCTTTTAGAGGGACGTATCACAGTCCCTATTCCTATTGGGTGCTGTCGTCTACATCAACGCTTATTTGTATAAATTAGAATAGCTTTGTTGCATTGTCCACGTCTTGGTTTTTCAATAAATCGTGAGTGGGTGAATACCAGGGCAAAACTAGATTGTATCTGTGCATGTAAATACTTGGTTTAAACTGTGAACACTTGTTATGTGTGCAAGAGGAATGTTGCTTTTAGTTGGAGAGACAGAAAAATGTGCATGTGAGTGTTTATACCCGCCACATAAGAGAGAACCTCACCTGCGATTGGTTACTAAAAAAAAGAAAAGGATTTAAACTTGATGAATATGCTTTCTTTTCTTTCACAAACTACATGTGTGTCTGAGTGGAGTCCAGCCAAGCTGTAGGAGAGTGAGAGAGTAAAAGCACATGCGTTATCTCTTTTATTTTAAATATTTATCGTGCTGTCATTTTCTAGCCTCCATATCTGAAAAAGAGAAGGATAGAGAAAAAAAAACAGAGATTAAAAAAGATACCAAAGGAATTTGGTAAGTGATGAACCTGTCACATTCTCATCATTGTTTTTCACGTGTTCTTCAGCACATCTAAATCTTAAAGGACAACTGAAAAATGAACCTTTGGTCTAATAACACATTGCATAGGGACCCATTTTGCTTTATGTCTCATTTTTAGCTTCCTCTCTCTCACACACACACTCACACACAAACAAACAAAAGTTCATCCAGTCCCTCGATTGATTACATGCAGTCGGATCCTGTGTCTCTTGTGCTTTGCCATGCAAAATAAAGTGGTTTACAGATGATACAATAATGAAAATCAGTGCAGCAATGGTATTTTTAGCTGTACATGTGGTTTGCTCTTATTTATGCTGATCAAACCACATTTCTGGCCACCTCGGTTGAGAATCATTGCGTTCTCATCCTAAAACATGGTGTGTGTGGGTTTGTTTATGTGACTTATGAGGACACAAGTTTGTATAATGACGTGTATTACACTGGTATTACAACTTATTGGTGGTTTGTGAGGACATTTCAAAAGTCCTCATAAATCAAATGGCTTAAAAAACATAAAAAACAATGTTTTATTAAAAAATAAAAAATGCAGCATGTCGCCAGTGATGGGTGGGTTTAGGGATTGAGTTAGTGTAGGGGGATAAAATATATAGTTTGCACAGTATAAACTATTACGCCTATGGAGAGTCCTCATAATGCTGTTGCACCAACATGTGTGTGTGTGTGTCTGTGTGGTAGTGGTAGTGGTAGTGGTGGTGGGGGGAATAACAGGATAACACCCATCTACAATGTGATGTTCAGGTGATGCTCAAAATTTCCTGAAAAGGATGATGGGTGAAAATGGACTAATTGCTAAGGAAAAAACTCACCCACTTAGACATCATCACTTTTCACAACCCGATCACACCAAATGCTTCTTTATAGCACGCATGTGTATTATCGTGTAATATATACGCTAAAGTGAGTTTTTACGTGCATATGATACGCATTGGTTGGTTAGGTTAAGTTTAGGTGTGGGGTGGGGTGCGTGTGTATTATACGTTTGGCTAGAATTAGTGGTGTGCGTGTGTATTATACGCAAATGAACTGCGTATCAATTGCACGCGAAAAACTGCGTCTCATATGCACGTAAAAACTCATTTTCGCGTATATATTACACGACAATACACATGCGTGTTATAGAGACGCATTTACGTGAGAACAGGCTGCTTTTCATTATGTCTGAATCACAATAAACTTGAAATAACATGAAACACAAAATGATCTGTTTGTAAAACTTTTTCTAACAAATAAAATAAAGCTGCACCTCTATTTCCGCAACCATCAGTGTAAGGTTTTGATGGCTAATGGCCAAACAGAAAGTGAATATTAATATTGACAGTAGCTGGACAACAGTTATGTTGTGAATTGTTCTTATTAGTTATTCCCGATGCAATGTAAAAGTTGTTTAAAGATGCATAAACTTGATCACACTTTGATGTAACTTGGTTTTCTTTTCTTTTCCTGGTATGACTTCTTAGACATTACGGTAAATATAGTCACGTTTACTATTGCGTTGGGTTGCCTCTCTGATATCCAGTGTAAAATCCTGAATCTTCAATCAGAACCAGTTGAGAACCTCTGTAGGAGAAGATAACAGTCACAATTATTAATAACAGATATCAGAGCTTTTGAGTCTCAGTCAGGCAAATGATTACTGCCTTTTCTAGAATTATATCAGTTCAACATATGGCTACAATGTGTATGACTAATCATTCAGCCACTGTTTGATGACATAAAAGTTTTAATGCAGAGCTCATGATATCATATTCCTGAAAGTTCACGCATGACATGTAGCCTAGTAATTCTTGAATTGGTCATTTCTATTGTGTTCCAGACCATTTACTCCCAATCTGAGCCATAAGAAGAATATGCACACACACACACATATATAATCACACACTCACATGCAAGCACTGAAGAACTTTTTTAGGGTATATTTTTGTAGTCCCTCCAGGTCATTGAGATGCAACATAAAACAGGCTGACCCCTTTACAATGGAGCATAAACTTTTCAACTGCATTATTTATGATTAGTCTGATAGAGAATCAGCACAGTGAACCTTCAACGCACATATGTCAGGATAATATAGGATGGGATTCTGTTTACCATCTGTGGAAGGTCTGTGTATTTGACTGTGTTTATGGACAGGAAAGGTCAGATGTTTGAATCTGGTATCTCACACATTCACATAGAATGACAATGTGGTCCAAAATATTATCAGTGAAGAGGGTATCAGTATTAAATCAATGTATAAAGAAAACGAATGACCTACTGTTTGTTTGTGTTTATGTGTGATTGTCAAAGGGACATGTGTCTTTATAAACCTCATGGACCCTAAGACACGCGTAATATGATAGGTGAGAGGTCAGGTCAAAGGCGTAGTGAGAGATGAAGTGAGAATTTGTGAGGGCTAAAGGTCAAACTCATCATGTTGAACAGATGATATACACTGTATATCAATCTTTTATATATTTGTTTCTTCTTATTTATTTATATTCTTTAATTTCATTAATTTATTTAGTGACTGACTTTTCTTTGAGTGATTTGAGCCCATGTGCATGTGTGTTTGTTTATCTGTGCAAATATGCATGTGTGTGTGTGTGTGTGGTCTCAGCGTGTGTGTGTGTTCGTGCCTGTGGTCTCTGTACCCCCTGCTGGTGGAACAGAACACGTTCCCTTTCTGCCAAAGTTTTACACACCATTACACACCACACACAATCAGTCACATGACTGAGAACAGGTTATTCCAAAGCACAACACAACAAAACTGTATGTGTTACCTATGATGTTTGGTGTTGTGATATAATAAGTAAAGAGAAGAAAATGACCAATTTTAGTTTTATTTGATTATAATTTGATACTTATTTATAAACATAATTATTCCATAAATAGGTTTCAATGGCATTAACTTAATTTGTTTTCATATTATAGAATATCAGTTTGCACATACATACTCAAATATCACTATTATTTTTAATGGGCAATATAAAAAATGACCCTAAAATGATGACCCTAAAATTATGTTTTTAATGACCCTAAAGTTTACAAATCAACATATGATGAAAATATTTTATATATTCAAAAAAAAAAATCACAAATAAAAATAATTTTTTTGGTTCGATTTTCAAGGAGTTTTTGTTAATCAACATTTCCTGTGTTTTATTCCTGTTTTTGTCACAGATTTTTTTTTTTTTTTTTTTTTTATTTCACGGTGACACCAAAAATTGTTTCTGATTGTTTCATTGTCTAATGGTTTTGAGATCATTATCATTTTGGAAAATACACATTTTATCTGAAAACAGATCCTCCATACTTGGCTAAATTGTGTCCAGCAGACTTTATGCTGTTTCATCAGGACCACATGAGTAATGCACTATTATCCATTCTAGTAACTACTGTTAACTAACAAGAAACTCTGATTAACGTAAGTAATTAAGTATTGCTAGTTGAATGTGGTAGTTCACTATTTGCTAATCAGTAACTACTATTTTTTTTTTCATATCTCTCAGACTACTAAGAACTACTACTGTATATACAGGTCCATAATGAATGTGAATGTGCATAATGTATAATTAATTGAAAAGTAAAGGTAATAGTAACCCACTAGTTAATGGTTAATAGAATGTTAATAGTGCATATTGGTACTCATTTGTTCCTGTGTAGTTCTTCATTAATGACGGAACAATATCCTCAAGTGTTACCGGTTTCTTTAAAGGGTTAGTTCACCCAAAAATGAAAATTCTGTCAGTATTTACTCACCCTCAAGTTGTTCCAAACACAAAGGAAGATATTTGGAAAAATGTTTTAATCAAACAGATCTCATTCCCCATTGACTACCATAGTACTGTATGTATTTTTTCCTACTATGGTAGTCAATGGAGATTGAGATCTGTTTGATTAAAACATTCTTCCAAATATCTTCCTTTGTGTTCAGCAGAACAAATAAACACATAGAGGTTTGGAACAACATGAGGGTGAGTAAATACTGACCCTTTAATACAACGCAACCTCAATCCACACTTTTATAGCAATTTGCTTACATTAGAAGCTGTTTTGAGGTAGTCCCCACATTCAGGTGATTTTCATCCTCTAGTCAAAATGTTTACGTCCTTGACCAGCCACTGTACTTTACATTCTGCATGCTAGTGGTCTCGCTGCTTTGAAATAATTCTGTAGACATTGTAACCATTCACATAATGTACTTGAGCAATATACCAAACCAATTGACCAGAGCAGTTTTAACAATCTCCTCCTTGGTTGCTCCTTCCATTTGGCTATTTTCACTAAAACCTGCAAAATAACATCTAATAATATAGCTAAAACCTGCCTCACAGTAATTTATTGAATTACAGGCAGGGAATATTGAGTGCAAGATTGGTGTGACCACTTGGCCATAATTGTGTCATGACGAATGATTTAAATGTGGAACATGTAGTTTTACACTCCAGATGCAACCTCACAACTTGCATTCAAAATGTATAATTTATTCTAAAATGCTCAATGCAATTTTTTTCTCTTGCAGTCAGATATTTCGTCATGTTTGCACTCACGTTAGCCTTGTCAAACTCGATATTTTAAGATTTTGCCATAAGTCTGACAGTGAATGGTAAGCCAGCTTTAAATAATGTTAGCATTTTCCTTAAAGTGACTGGTACTGGTACTGTCTAATTGTATATCATCTCTTTGTCCTCATGAAGACAATTAGAACTTCTGGACAACTACGCTGAGAGCTTTTTTTCTGCTTTCTCATTGAGGAAGTTGAAGAGAAGAGGAGGCTATTCTCAGCTTTTGAAGAGACTGATGTTGAGGTCAGTCGGAGGCCAGAGAGAGCACACAGCACACAGTATCAGGGCTAAAGTGGTGGTCACAAGCGTGACATATCAGTTCATCTGACACTGTTCTTTTCCTCTTCCTTCCTCCCTTCCTTCCCCCAATAACACCTGATCTCATTACGCTATTCTTCCTTGTCCTCCTCTTTCCATTCTAACAAAGAGTGAACATTGCAGCTTGGAGAAGCTGGTATCAGATGCTTTGATAGGGATGCCTTCCAGATTAATTACTCCTGAAAGTCATTCTCTGGAAAGTTCACGTCTGTAATCAAACCATTAGGCAAACAAACTGTCTAAATATCAACAGACCAATTGGACCAATTTTAAAGGCCATATTCATGCATTAAGTTACTATTCAGTCAAACATATAATAATAAGATGAATGGCTGTTTCCCCTATCCTACAAGAGCCCCTTTCAAGCTGCATCAATCATGTTCTTTGTGTTTCATCTGACTCCTGGATGCAGCATATAAGACATACTGTAGTGAGCCATGAGATCAATAGATTCAAATCTATATGGATGTTTCAGAAGTTTCCAAGTGAAGAGTTGGTTGTCTGAAAGTGCTGCTTGCTTCACTGATGCTCATCAAAGCTGATGTAACCTTCAGGGACCAATACCACTCAGCCATTATGCTCTAGTGGATGCAAATGCTCTGGAAATCCTCTGTTTGTGTGTTTGAGAGTGTGTCTTCTGGCCTCCGGTCTGATGTCAACTACCATATTTATCCATCCAGATTATATAGAAATGTTTCTATGGGTTTCATACTCTCAGTCCTTCAGGTTTCTCTTGCAATGCAAATGTATTTATGAAAAGACTGAAGGAAATTTTTGTAAAGGGTCGTGAAATGCATACAAAGTCACAGTAAAGACTTTTACTTATACTTAAAAAAAAAATAGATGAAGTCCATTTAAATATATATATATATATATATATATATATATATGTATATGTGTGTATATATATATATATATATATATATATGTGTGTATATGTATATATATATATATATATATGTATATGTGTATATATATATATATATATATATATATATATATATATATATATATATATAACAGTGGCTCAACCAGTGCTGTGAGGGCCCGTGTGTTTCTACAGTTTTGTGCTGCAAATAACATTAAAAGCAAGTGGCACAAATACATTTATTCATCTTCTTGCTTTGCCTCCATATGCCATGGTTACAGTCATTGTTAGTCATGGAACTCGCAGAACTGAGTTTTTATCCCCTGTCATTATTAATGCACACATGCTGGCCTGTTTTTACGCAATCCGAGCTATTTCATAATCATATTCATATGAATTCTCTTGTAATAAGAAGGACATTAACATTCCCCCCCTGGAGATGTGTTTTGAAAACATTCCCTCAATCAAACCCCCTAGAAAACTGCACAATTGCTGCATCAAAATGAGTGAAAAACTGTTTTCTCAAACACTCTTTACAATCAATTCACATGGGAAAATTAAATACAAACTAGCATTATTCAAATTTGACATTTGCCCTTCGGAATCACCAATATAACATGTAATTAAACTAACTCACTGATTTTTTCAGATTTATAAATCAATGATTGGAGTTAAAGTGCTGAGCTTTAATTGAAATGCTGCTGGTGGGATTATGGAACGCCTTAACAGTGATCCACCCTTCATGCCGAGCCACTCAAAAACTCAAAGCCGGCCTAGTCTTTGACATCCCACCACCTCTAACCACCCATAATTGCTTCCTGACCTTTGCCCTGACAGCCTGACTTTGACATGTCACGTCCTGTTCTGGTTCCCCGGAGTTGTCCAGTTGGGGATCAGGAAGGGGGACCCCTGAGAACAAGAACAAGCTAAAATGAGTCCCCTAGGTTTAGATCGGTTTAATGGGGTGCACTGAAAAGCATGTTGGGAAAATGCAGATTGCAGGTGGCTTATGTTCAGAGAAGGCTTCTGACGATGGGAAAAGTAAGGGTCTATGCCAGTGAAGCCCCTCCAGAGGCCAAACTGGCGGGTTTAGAGGTACTTAAACGGGACAGGAGATGCAAACACGCTATTTCAGTTGGTCTAAGTGAAGTTGGTCTTTGAGGCGCGCCTCCCCTGTGGGTTGTGGCGTAGGAACCCAGACAGGAAGCTGAGGATGGATGACTCTTTTTTTTTTTGCTAGGATCTAAATCATCCTTCGTTCTCTCTCTCCCTCCCTCCTTCTCTCCCTCCACCTGGAAAAACAGTGGTGAGAGAAATGTGATCCTGACAGAAGGGTAGGGTGCGAAGGGGTGTAGTTGTCTAAGCTGCTTTGCGCCATTACGCTAATGGAGATAGATGTGGGCTGGAATCATCTTCCCTCTTCTCCGCTGGAGAGTCTAAAAGAGAGTCAGAGAATATCTACTGTGATGAGCCATGAGGGCTAGTATCATGAATGTAAGAAAAAAAGGGAGATAGGGGAAGCTGCCGGGAGTTGACGCAGCGCAGTCTCATCCCAAGACGTCATACAACTGACGTTTTTGACCATACGTCAACATCCGCCCTTTTAGGGTACCCTTAAACGTCGGTTAGATGGCGTTATCTAATCCTAACCCTACTCCAGACCTACCCTGTCACCTAACTGACGTTAAAGGTAAAGAGTCAGTTGTATGACGGCATGGGATCGTCATATAAGCCGACGTTTAAGGGTACCCTAAAAGGAGGATATTGACATATGGTCAAAAGCGTCAGTTGTATGATGTCTTGGGATGAGACTGTGTTAGTTGACGACAACTGATTGTCTAAAGGCCTCATTATGCTTCTGCGTCAACTCCACGGTGTAGCTACGTCGTCACTGCTACGGCGTCGTGGCCGTTTTATGCTTCTGCGTGAGGTTGTGGTGCTTCGCGGTGCATTTCACCGCCAGAACGCTAGGGGGTGTGTGGTTCGCGAATGGTCCCGTGCGCGCGAGCGAAAGAGAGAGAATATTGTTGCAGCTGTCAGCTGGAGCTAACAAGACGACACAAACTTTATCCCCACAGAATCAACACGGATGTCCATTGGCCCGTTCCACTCATAGACTAGGTTTCACCCGAGCTGCCAAAACGATAGCTTTTCTGAATGACTTGGAATTATTTTTTTCAGTAGTCACATGGAACTGTGCTATGGCAGGATAATGTGTCCCGTGGCAGACTTGGTTAGTATTTTATCAATGATGTAAGTTAACCGTGAACATTGTATTGAAAATAAACAACAAACTGTCTTTCAAAACAAACGTTGATTTATTGATTGATGTTTATTGTAAGCAAAAAAGAAAAAAAGGAATAACAGTTATAGACATATATTATCAATGAAATAAAAACCAACAGTTTATTTAGGTTTAATTCTTTATTTACTTTCTTTTAAGAGTATTATAATTATCATTACGAGGGTGCAAATGTTAAAAAGCTACACTCCTGAATTGATGTATAATCTGACCAATCAAAGCCCTTGCTGTCTGTCGTCGCCTCGACGCGCAGTTACAATTTTTGGAGGTGCACGTCAAGCTACGGCGGAGGGGTCGGAGAGGGGTTCGCGTCGACGGATAGGGGTCTGCGGGGGTACGCCGTCGATTGAACGCAGAAGCATAAAACAGGCTAACTCTTATCACACACGTCTGTTTCATAATAACACACCCATCAGATCCTCTTGTCCACCCTTGGCATCACAGGCACAGTACTTCAGTGACTTCAGTTTTACTTCAGTCACAGGCAGACTTTTACTGTAAAGTTTTCACCGTATCAGTCAAATTTACTAAATTAAATGTTTATTTCATTCAAATCTTACTGAAAGTTCATTGTACTTAATAGAAAATCTTACGTGAACTTAATAACAGATAATGTTCTGTAGAACTCAAACTGAACGAGTTTTTAGTTCTAATTTCTAGTTCCCAGCATGCTTTGCTTCCGACTGTTAAAGGAGAGTAGCCAAATGTTCAAATTAAGTGTTATTTTATGTGTGTTTGCTCAATGTTAATGTTAAAGTGTTTAATGTTCTGTTATGTTGGAATTTAAAAGAGTTTCTGATATTTTAGGTTTTGGGTCTAACCATTGTCATGACAAAATAAAGTCATATTAAGACTATGGGCTCTATCTTGCACCCGGCGCAAATGACTTTATACACTGACGCATAGATCATTCCTATTTTGCACTCGCGCAAAGCGGGCTTTTTTCCTCCACAGACGCACGTCGGTAAACTAACAAATGAACTTGCGCTTCCTGGGCGGGTTGGCGCAAAAAAGGAGGCGTGTGTCAGCGCAAACAATCCCTGAGTGCTATTTTGCAGTTCCAGAAAACAATTGCGCCAATGACCAGAAAAACCTGGTCTAAAGTGAGTGGCGCGTTGCGCGTATATTCAGATGCTATTTTAAGCGTGCATGCTTGGCCATAATACAGAGTGTGAACAACGCGGATACACTGTAGATGATTCTCTCATCAACACAGATGCATTTTACTTTTTTGCAAATGATACATTATTATACGGAAAAATATATAAACATGAGGGAAATCATTGTTGTGTCCATGATGATGGGAAAAACAGGCATAAAGCTTACACATTTACCCAAATTATTATATGCATGTTTAACCCGAGGGTAATTTGGGTGGGTTTGTCCCATCCCCAGTGTCCCTTCTCTTTCTTTTTACGGCCCTGACGAGAACATCGCTCTACTCGGCTGTGAGACCGATGCTGAAAGCGCGCCTGGTAAATGCGCGTTAAAATAGAATCGCGCCACGGAACAAGCGCATCTCGTTCATCATGCTCTTAAAGGGAATGTGATATGACGCTCTTATTGGTTTATTTCCGTTACGCCCAAACCACACCTATGAATAATGAAGCTACTCCAGACCAACCCCTTTTAGATTTGCGCCAGGCGCAAGAGGCATTTATCCCGCCGGGAAAATAGCAACAGCGCCGGGATCCGCCCACAAAGTTAATTGCGCTTTGCGCTTTGACACTTGCGTTTCAGATCGTTAAAATAGGGCCCTATATGTAATATACTATATGTTGATTTATTTTTTATTTTTTTTTTAAAAAGCAATGGCTGTTGTTTATCTCTTGCTAATAGGTTAGTACTGTACGTACTGGTGTGCTTGTGCTATTGCTAGCTACCTGGTAAAAGAGAAAGTTAATTGACCGATTTTGATTTTCGAGTCGTTTTATTTAATTGATATTTATTCAATATAAATTTTGGCTCACACAAGTATATTTGTATTTTTGAGAATTACTCTCTTTATGTGGACTTAACTGGAATATGCTCACAATATTTATAAATATTCGTTTTTAAAATGGTTTAAGGCAATCGGTTTTTCGGAGTCAAAGGTGCCATTAACACGAGTAAATTTTACAGTGTTGAGGTTTTGATTTTAATTAGAGATTAGATATTAATTGCATTAGATAGTCACTGGTGGTGTGCCTCAAGGTCCAATGCTCGCTCCTCTTCTGTTCTCAACTTCACTGGGAATGCTCATAAAGGCACAGCTTTTCCTTCAGCTGTATTACACATTTATTAAAGGTTTAATTCAGGTTCCAATACAATAGACTATAAACTGAGAAAGTTATGTACATTGTGTTTTACATTTTATGGTAATATCACCTGTTAAGTATGAGAGTCCTGCCAGTCCTGTTCTCTCTATTGTAAGTTAAATGAATCAGATTACTGAGACTCTTTGTCTTTAATGGCTCTGGGAGCCTCTAGCTCAGTGGTTGAATATTAGGCTTGCCTTTCAGACATCTATAGCTGGACGAAGGAGCTTCATTTACAGCTAAACCTTGTGAAGAGAAACTTCTTGTAATTCTTACAAACCCTTCAGTTGACCTCAACATCACTGTGCAAATGGGGTCTACAGATACCTACAGAACCTTGGGTTTGTGTTTGACGATTCCTTTACTTTACAATGTAAATCTTCATCAGGGGCTGGTGGGGTTTTGTGTGTTTCACCGGCATCGTAGCAGAGCTTACTGGCCAACCAGCTGAAGTATGGACATAACAAAGTTTGTGGAGGAGTGGAGAAGAAAGGGATGAGTGAGGGAGAAAGCAAAGAAATTAGAGATGAAAAGAACAGAAATATGAAAGTAGTAGCAGTAAGGAGTGAAGATGAGTAAATGGGAGCACAGATGCCAGAAGTAAATGTAAGAAAATAAGAGGTAACACTTTACAATAAGGTTCATTAGTTAACATTAGTAAATGAACTAACTAACATGAACTCACAATGAGAAATGCATTAGTTACAGTGTTTATTAATCTTTGTTAATTAATACAAATAAAGCTGTTCATTGTGGGTTCATGTTAGTTCACAGTGCATTAACTAATGTTAACAACTACAACATTTGATTTTAATAATGTGTTAGTAAATGTTGGAATTAATATTAACTTAATTATAAATATATATTAAGTAAATAAAGTGAATAAATATTAAGATTAATAAATGCTGAAGAAGTATTGTTCATTCTTAGTACATGTTAACTAATGTAGTCAACTAATGTTAACTAATGAACCTTATTGTAGTGTTTCCAAATAAGATTTGCATTTAATCATTTTTGCATCGTTTGTGATCATAAATACTTTCTTTGGTAATACTTTCTTCTTTCCAGAGATGAGTGGAGCATGAGTAAGAGAAGTTGCAACAAAAATGAGAGGGAGAAAGTGACCAGTAGTCAAACAAATAATGTACTGTAACATTATATATATATGGTCATTCTGTTTATCATACTGTGCTATTTCCCAAAGAAATATAGCCTAATATAGTTTTAACAAATGTTCTTCTGTTGGCCTGATATTCTTGAAAAGCACATTTACTTGGCACAGCAGTATTTGCTGTTTGCTAGAGCAGCCTAAATTATGATGGCATGGATTCTGACGTAGCAAATGTGTCAGCTAAGCACAAACTGAACTCTTAAGATTAGTAATGATGTTTACACCAAATTCCAATTTTACCCATGAAGGCTAACTTAAAAATAGTCAGATAATGGTTTCCTCTTTTTAGTTGTCAGGGGTGAAAATTAGTCATCCTTAACAATTTTTGGTGTTTTGGATTCACTATATGCAGCTGGAGAACAACAAAATAGGTTAGGCTCTACTAGGTGATTTTTTTTATTTTATTTTTTTTACTGAGTAACTATCATCATTTTCCCTGATAGTGTATAGATTTTTAGGCATTCTATTATCTCATCAGCCTGAAAAATAGTGTATTTAGTTGACGTAAATGGGAAAAATATCTCTCGGGGCAGTATGCCCCTGGACCCCCGTGTTTACATCAGGGGTGTACAAACTCGCTCCTGGGCCCGAGTACCATGAAGCCGGTTTAGGTGGCTAGCCAGCTATGTTTCAGTTTAGTTTGTGCCAACCCTGGGTTTTAGGTACCATGAAAGTGGTTTGGCTTTTAGCAGTGTTCCCCGCCATAGTAACTTACACTCCACGGCTAGCCTGGCCCGGGGCAGGTTATGTGCAGGTAAGAGGTTGCAAAACGAACTTGGACCAATCAGCTGTGAGCTAAGTGACACATGTATGACACGATAAAGTCACTCCACAGCAAATTATTTTAAAAGACAAAATCATGGCTTTTAGTAAATAAATATCAGAAATTATTTATGTTATTATTATACCCTAAAGCGATCTGACATGTACAATTTCAGATCATCAATTATTTTTATTATGCAGTATTTTAAATGAATATGTACAGTATATAAAGGTAATATAAATACGCTTTAGAATCAATGAATGAAGCTATAAAATAACTACATGTGAGCTTAAATGTTCAATTCTCTCTATATCTTTATCAGCTGTATAAACTAACTTCACAACTTTTACTTGCACTAATATACAGTAGTGAGACTTTCTTTTAGTTGTCCTCTTTCATAGACGGCTATTTTCTTCTTGCTGTGTAAATTTGTTTAAATTCTTAATATTTTAATACTTTTATTTTAAGTGAATTGTGCTGCTACTCTTAGAGAAATTAATTTCAATGGGTTTTGAATGAGTTTCAGTCTTTCTCAGCATGTGATTGGCTGTTTGCTACTGATGTCACACCTACACTCCTAAACTCAAGATCAAAGCCTGAGTTGACAGAGAAAGTTGATGATCAGCATCATGGTACCAACAAAGCCTGGTTGGATTGGTTTGGTTTTGTCAACTCGAAACTAATCCTGCAACCCTGAGTTTGTTCAACTACCATCATGGTACAGGCCTCTGGAGGGCCACTGTCCTGAGTTTGGTTCCAACTTGCCTCAACAAGTTGCTTGTCACACTTGCTTGTTCGTTTTTAGCATTCCTAATAACCTTCAACAGGTAATCAAGACTCTGGAGCTAAACTCTCCAGGAGAGTGGAACCTCTTGAGAGTGATTTCTCCAACCAACTTTATGGTTGGGTGGGAGTTTCATAGATGTGACGTAGTGACAAAAGTGACTGATGATTGTTCAGAAAGCGGTTCCTCTTCTGATTTTTGCCATCCTCTAAAATTTGCCAGAGCATCTTCGAGTCTGCCGATAAGCGAACGCACCGACTGCATATCCGACATGATCTTACCTGAACTTGTAACAATGTTATACCGAATTCTGTAATTCGTTCATCTAAAGAGGGCTTGTAGTCATTCGTCGGCTGTTCTGTTTTGTTTTTTCCTGCGTCGCTCTCATCAGCGTCACAGGTTGGCTTCGGTGTGAGTGGTTGAAATAGCACGTCGAATAAAGATGACAGACAAGTGGCTTATCCAATCATATGCAAGGATTTTTGATAAGGCCCAGCCTTCTGAAACACCATTTCAATGGATCGGTTCCAGATGGATGAGTGGAGCTAGGCGGGAGCGAAATTCATCTAGCGAGGGCCAGGTTGGGGGGGGGGGGTTGACTGCTTTTTTTCTTTGCATGATTGCAACTTCACCTTTATTGTGAGCCACGCTCTCCTCTGTCCCCTGAACAAACGGTTCACTTCCTGATTCTATGAAAACACTCCCTCAGAAACACGTCATGAGCTCAGATTGGTTAGTTTGGCCCGGTGTGTTGTGATTTGGCTAAACTGTCGCTCACGTTGTCCGGAAGATTAACGCCCATTACCTTTACGGGAATGTCATGAGCTCCGGTCCAGATGTAAATATGTGTCGAACTGCAGTATCAGTTTCAGGCAGAATCAGACCGAGAAAGCCGCGAATGAAGAGAGTCAAGCAGAACCTCACCACACACGGCTCTTACTAAACGTTTCTGAATGATAATTTGCTACATTTTTTTAACTTTATACACGTTTGTTTTACACAATAGCATCTGACTGGCAACAATAGCAACTGACTGGCTACTAATGTTATACTTAAACAGTGTTGGCAAGTTTACGTTCTTGATCAAATTGAAAATAACATCATAAAGCATTTATACATGAAAAATACGTTTAAAACATTAGTACTTATAGTAAAATTCAGGTCCATAATGTTTGTACGCATTTGTTGTTGACACAAAATAGCATAACCAGTAGCCTATAAAGCCAGCGCTGGCATTTGAAAAATAATAAAACACAAGGCTACGTCTGGAATTATACATGCAAATACATTTAAAATGATGAAGTCTTAGCCTACTTGCAGATTGTGGCCCAACAACTGCTGCCTCTTGTTTTAAAGTTGGAACTGCTTCATGTTTTAGTAACAGTTTCTTGTTGAATCCGAGTGTTGAACTCACTAGATTACGATCGTCATTTTCAGGAACATAATCAAACATAAATTGTATCCATTGTTGAGGAAGAATAGCGTCCATGGGAAGCCCGAACACAGAAGACCTGACAGCTGCGTGAACAACACACTCGACGAGTCGACATGCCCGCCTTTCTGCATATTCCTGAGGGAGGGGTTGATGCAAATGTGTAGGTTAGTGACGTACCATAACCCAGCTGTAGTCCCAAACGAGTCGTTTTTGTAGGCAATTATACGAAAAAGACGATATCTCTGCTTGCACTGAACTTTCAGTGCTGCAACTTTGCAGATACTGTTCATGCACTGACAGCAACATTACACACTATTTAAAATGAAAAAAGTGAAAATCGCAGTCAAATCCCCCCCCCCTTAAGGTTTTGATGCTGACTTTCAGGTACTGCCACTGGAACAGCACCCACCTACTTCAATTTACAAGTGAAGAGTTCAGATGCAAAAGCCTCTAAGTGCCATTTAAAATTTTCTTCTAAAATGATCATTTTTATCAGAGCTTGTATATTTAAGTTCAGTAATTTCACTTAAATGACAATGAAGATTACCTATTAATTGTCATTTAAGTGAAATTACTGAACTTAAATATACAAGCTTGATAAAAATAGTCATTTTAGAAGAAAATTTCAAATGGCATTTAGAGGCTTTTGCATCTGAACTCTTCAAGTGTACACTTCGTCTTTACCATCACATCTTTCAAGAAGCATCTGAAGACACACCTCTTCGCAAGCACTTAACTACCCCACACTCTTAAACCATTGTACTTATGCACTTACAAAAACTTCTCTACATTTCTTCTCTTGCTTCCTAATCTCATTGTCAAATAAACCTGACACTGTTACAAATATTGTTTACTCCTTGACAAATTGCTTTTGTTACTCTCTTGTAACTCTTGTAAACGTGAATGTTTAAACGTTAAGAATTTAGGACTTAAATATTAGCATTGGAACTTGCAGCGTAGAACAAAATAATCATTAGGCCTATCATTTATATAATGTTTATTTTACAGGACAATTGCCAATTGTTATTTGGAGATACAGGACCATCTGTCTTATTTATCTATAAATTGAGGGGGGGAAGTTAGAAACTGGAAGTAAAGCTTGAAATATTATGCATCTGTGTCTCTCCTCTCTCTCTCTCTCTCTCTTCTTCTCTCTCTCTCTCTCTCTCTCTCTTTCAAACTTTTCACTTGCCCTGTCAAAATCATTGCGTTGTGGTGTCAGTCGTGAGTGAGTCCTGTATGACATCATCATAATGAGCCCATAATGGTGTAATGCGGCTTCAAATCACCCTGTCTCGTTTGAAACCCACCTGGTTCTTAATGACAAATGACACAGAAAATCAGTACACTATTCTGTGAAAATTACTTCAGGAGTGAGTCATCAGTTGAAATGAGCCATGTTCAATCTTAACAACAATCAGGGCTCATTTTAAAAGAAGCTTTGGCCTGTTATGTATTTACACAGGTATGGACTCTGACTTCTTTTGATGTCTTTGCCATCAAGGGCATTTTGGATGTCCTACATATGTATTATAACTAGGGCCATTGTAAAACACAGGGCCTGGGTAAAAATGTATACAGATGGGCCTTCTGCTTCAGCATGCTACATTTTTAAATGAGCTGAATGTCAGAATTACAATTAATTAGATGAGTAAAAAATAATTATCCTTGTAATTTAACAATTAAATTCTAACAACCTATTGCCATAATATAAGCGTAGCTATTACTGATTGTTCCACAGCATTACATTGTTATTATATTAAAGTTTATTATGACTTTGTAGGCTCACTACCAATTTTATGGAATTTTACCAATCTTAGAAAAATCTCAGTTTGTATCATTAGGCTAGCAAGAAGGGGGAAAAACACGGGCTCACTCACAGAAGATTTGGGGATTAAATGGGTTAATGCCTGCTGCCATCGTGTGGCTTTTCAACGATAAGTATCTGATGGCTCTCTTTCGATATTCTGTCTTAAACGTGCTTCTTTCAGCTGATAGGGGTCGCTAGAGTTTCAGTTTCATATGAACGCGGTCACAGACAAGGAGGCACAAAACAAGAAGAAGAATAGACAGAAGCGAGCACAATAGCAGCGCAAAGCACGCAGTGACGCAGATATGGTGGTGCAAATAAAAGTCGAATACTGGTGAGTGTTTTCACAATATATACATTCGTAAATTATCTGAATGTTGTGTGATTTACCAGCTGTTTTTCCTCTACTGGGGTCAAATATATTTAGAAATGTGGTAGATTAACCAGCTGCTAATGCAGATTTCCAGCTCTGCTATCACAACAACCTTGTTCATGATGTCCGTCTCATTGGGTATTCAGTAGTAGCCTAGTAGAGATGGTAGTAGTAGAGATGGAATAATGATAAGATAGAGATATGAAGAGATAGAAATAAATGAGGCCTTTTAAATCGTTGAAGCTTTTTTCTGATTGTTTCGGGGACAGATTTGAAGCATCAAGGGTTGCAAACAGTGCCATCTCGTGGCAGGTCAAATTTACAGCAGCCAGGAGCGCAGCTCTCATGCCTGTGGGTGTTTTATCCCTATTACTTATATTACTGTCTACGGTTTTATCCACTTGTCTATAGTTTTATCAGAGAATGTCTAATAGAAGAGAATTGGCACTGTCTGGTTACTTCCGGGTTCTGGACTGGCTGCAGTAACGCGTCTCTGTCCATGCGGGGCGTTCGCGGTCGATGCTGAATGAATGGGAGTCAATGGGGTTTCACCTCCAGAAATCCACTTTTCTCAGGATGTAATTTTTTGTCAAGTATTTTGAAAGTTGCATTCAAAAGGGAGGGCTACGATAATATACTCAGATGAAAATTGCATTTTTAAGTTCACTTATCTGTTTTAAAAATCCGTTCAAAAATGTGATGACGTTACACAATAGCAGAATGCTAGCGTGTTCCGGCCAACAACGGCCTAACCTGTAAAAAATTTAAAAGGACATAAGTACTTGTTCAATTCGACTTTTGGCCTATAATCTATATTGAACTTGCGGAATCAACAATAAATCTATGTTAATTTAACGACAAGCAGGTGAAAGAGACACAATTAGCCGTTTAGCCCCATAGACTCCCATTCATTCTGCTCTCGCCCGCGATCACCTCCAGTGGAATTCTAATGGAACTGCAACCAAGATGATACACAATTACCTCTTTTCCACCAAAAAAAGAACTGGTTCGGAACTGGTTACCCGGTAATAACTAGTACTAACCCTGAACCTACCCCTGTTCCATGTACTTACCTTAAATTAGCCAGTATTTTCTAGGTAAGTACACTGTAAGTAGACTGTAAGTACTGTACTGTAAAAGGAAGCGTTACCGGAACTTTTTTCCCCAGACTGCTTGCTTACTGCAACTTTACACCGCGTACTAAAGTACCAGGGCGGGAAGATTATGTATGTAGTGACGTTGAACTGCGTGCGACTGCTCTTCCTAGCCTGCGTGTTTGTTTTGAGTTTTGTATGGAGGAGATTCAAGCTGTGCTGCTTTTTTGTGTGATTGGTTTACTAACGAGGTAATTAACAAAATGGCAGAAAAGAGACGAGCACCCAAAGCGTATTCAGAAAGCTCGTAATGCTAGATATAAAAGTAGACGTTTGTTATCAGCGAACATTGACCGTGAGATGGATGGGACGAACGCGCGCCATCGGGCAGAAAGAATAGCGTGGTGAGAACCAATCTGCATGTTCAGCACACAAGTCCCACCCCGAAAGTTCCTGAACTCTGAAAAAGTACTACCTCGCCAGCAGGGACTTTCTGGGGGGGGGATTTTTACCCGGAACTTCATTTAGACCCTGGTTCCTGCAGTGTAAACACACCGAGTACCACCCCAAAGTTCCTAGTTCCTGGGGAAAGTTCCTGCAGTGGAAATGCGGCTTAAGTTAATGTTTTCTCAAAAGTTCTGGGTTCTAATCCGCACTCCTACAGGGTTATTTCCGTTATCAAAACTGAATATGTTTATCTGTGATTGTATATTAAAAAGTGCATTTAATTTTGTGATTTCACCAGAACGAATAGTCTCCGCGACCACAATGGCTTTAAGCATTAGATTTGAAGGGCGCATCCAATGAAGGCGAGAACACTGTCTCTGCACCACTGATTGCAGCAGCAACGAGCTCAGCAGCTTGGTTTAAAAGATTTAACCTATTTAAAGTCAAAATAAAGTATGTGTTCTGAGTTTGTCACACCACAGAAAAATGTGTTATTAACCACCCAGCCAAATTTGAATGATAAAAAAAGCCGGCAAGTACATAAAATAAGCTATCAAAATCTTGAAAAAATGAGCAGTTACCTCTGTTCTCAAACGCTGGGGGCGTGTCCGCTGGCTGCGTGGAAACCACGCCCACTCGCGGGAAAGCTGTCGACGGTGATATTAGCTGATACTGCTTTCGGGACGGGAGAATGAACGCTAAGGCGCGAGAGATCGAGCTGAGATCGTTTGGGCCCTGTTCACCAGTAACAGCGGATTATCAGTGACTGAATCCCAGTTGTCTCTGAGGAAAGTTTATAAAACGATCCTGTGTAAAATGATCACTACAGAGGCGGGTGTTGACGGTGATGCTCAGATCTTCATCAAGGTTGGCTCTCTAAAAACCTCTTCTTGATGTGATCGTTTTCAGGGAATTTAAATAAAGATACCGATCTGTTTTGTACATGATCGCATCCAGGTAGTAGCCTATGCATTTCTGTGTTGAAGGCATAGCTAGCTAGAAAACTGTAGGCTCAGCTGTAGTAACTAATTGTACTGACAGTCACTCGCGATTGAGCTGTGAATGCGAATGTGCTCGGGGAGTGTAGTTATAGAGCATCACAGTCCCGCCCACAGCCGGTGCCGGAAGTAAAAATTCAATACAATTTCTCCATTGACATTTGAGATATAAGCCATAAAAACTTAACCATAAGTGGTAGACTTAAAACCAGCTACGGCTGTACTTAGCGATTGCATATGCTCCTATATACACCAAAAGTTCATGGGGAACTAACCTTGTTTTAAGATAAATGCCTTTTATTCGCGATGTATTGGATAAGTACTTCATTACCCACAATCCTGAACAATCCCACAGTGATTCATCTGATTGGTGGAAGTCAGTGTCATGTGTCTGAAATCCCGCGAAGGTACGTGAAGACTGAAGATCGCGGTAATGACGTAGGGCTAAGTTCATTGGTCGCACCTCTGAGACGCCCCACGCCATTGCAGGGCTGGACTGGGACAAAAAATCGGCCCGGGCATTTTGGCCGAGACTGGCCCACTACATACATATGAATATAAACACAACCGAACTGTGTACGCCCTTGAATATGTATATCAACAACTCCTTTGAACCCCACCAATGCCATGTAATGAGTGAGATGAAATAAACTAAGTGTAAAATACAATTCTCCAATTGGATTGGCAATACCAATCTTTCTCACCAGATATTTTAATAGTAACCTTTGTCCCTCTAGGGGGGTTCGGGGGCATGCTCCCCGTAAGAAAATTTTGTGCTTTTTAATGTTAAATTCATCAATCTGGTGCACTTTGAGAGTTCAAAATTAAGAGCTCTAACCCGATTTCAGTGTACAAATTGAACAAAGAAAAACTCAAAACACTTTTAGTTGGGATATTGTGTCTGTCTACATTACATACTACATAATTAATCATAGTTATAATATTAATGACAGTAACAGCCATATATTGTAAAACACATGCACTGAAAAATAAAAGCAACTTTCATAATTAGCTTGGAACTAATTTCTTTAACTTGAAAGAGATATAAACACATTATCTTTTATTTTGATGGAAACGGCATTCAGCTTTTTTGTTTTGGTGGAAAATATGGTTTACAAACGGGTCTCATACTCTCATTATAATTCTAGTAAAATGCGTAATCGTCAAATATGCAGATGTGGAAATAATGCGTAACTGGGTGGGTTCCTTCTAACACTCTGTCCTGTGTTCTGAAAGTAGCCTATAGTTCTGCTTACCACAGTTCTCTACACTCACTAATGTCTCTCCTGATCCTCCTCGCTCCTCATCAGACACTGAAGGCTGTTTCTTTTTTTCACGCCATATCTCTGCACATATTCCTTGCGTTTCTTCTCCATCGCTCTATTTTGACAGATACTCACTGCACGCTCGCTCAGCCCAGAGGGAGAGGTGATTAAAGATGTGATTGGACCAGCCCAGTGTCAATCAAGAAAATAACCAATGGGCCGCTGATCTCCGTGTTTCATGGGCCGCTCTTTGAGAAAGAAAAATCCCACGCTGACTTTTTTTTCCGAATGCGTTTCAACGGCACAAAGATCCCAGCGCCGCGGCCGCTAAACTAAAACGCAATGGGCCTCTGATATGAGTTGTATGGGCCGTAAAAAAAAAAAAAAATTGGAGATGTATTCGGCCCAGAAAGCACGTCGGCCCACCGGGCAAATGCCCGGTATGCCCGATGGCCAGTCCAGCCCTGCGCCATTGGATGTCCAGTTGCTATAGAAACCAATGAGCGAGCCAGCTGCTCAATGTTTTATGTGCATAAGCTTCAGTAAATCGAGGAAAAGGAGTTTCCCTGCACATTCACTATATAAAATTCACTGGAGGAAAAAGTTCACGCGGCCGTCGTCAGATTTGGAAGTCACTCAAAAGGCTCTTTCACAGTGGCTACAGTCAACTTTAGTGAGGCGCGGTGGTTTATGGGAGGAGTAGTTCCTTTGCTCGGAAATGAAAATATGTACACAGGCTTGTACCTTTGACTTTTTTTGGATTTTCTCTTCGTTTTTTCACTCGAAATGATATGTTGTATGCTTATGAGTTCAGCCGTAGCTGTTTATCCTCAGACATGCTCTAATACTCTTTAAAAATGGATTTTACAAAATGTCAATAGGAAAAATGATTGGGAAATTTACTTCCGGCACCAGCACTCTCTCGGGCTGTGGCGGGACTGTGATGCTCTATTGTGTGTAAGGGGAGAGATCAGACTCTGTGCGTCATCAAATAGGGGTGTGTCCAGGAGCTCATGGGCTCCAGTGCGTCATCAAGCCCTGTTTTAGCCCCACCCAAACAATCCGTAAAATTGCAATGGTGAAAAACTGTTTAACGGTCTAACTGCACATTTCAGTACTTCACAGTTCACAGTCTTTGTAATATGTTTTAGCAATACATATGTAACATTTATAATGTGTTTAGAACTTTTTTGTAGAATTGCCTTTACAAGGACTTTAACCTACGAATGAAATTAATAGCCTGCAAGTTCAAGTCCTCCTGGGAAGCTTGATGAGGATGGGAAAAATCTTACATTTCTTGGCAAACTTTGCCCATCGATAAAATAATTGTTATCTGTGCTTGATTGTGGCAATAATAATAAAAAAAGAAGCTTGCAGCAATATGGAAAAAAAGAACTATGAACTAGTTTTTTGAAGTATGAACTGAACTAGTTAATTTTAAAATTTGTGAACTGAACTTTGTACTAGTTCATGTAAATATCAGACTTTCCCAACACTGGTTTTGAAAATCCGATTCAGACTTTTTTTTTCTTTCTCTCTCTGTTCTAGTCTGTCTCTTACACTAGTTGCCATGCATAGTCAGTTTTCCTGGAACCAAACGTATGTTGAAGCATTAGTCCAGTCAGATTACATCTCTTCACTCTTTTGTGTTGCAGTGGCGGATGAGGGTCCGAGCCCCGCTATCAGGAGCTCAAGCGGGTGGTCACTGCTGAGTTCACTGATGCGGATGTGCAGTGGTTTCGTCGGCCGACAAGGTATGTTGCAGATTTATGACCATGCAGTGATTTCCATTTATGCAAAAACTGACTGTCAGCAAACAACAGCCCTTCTGTTCCTCTTGTGCAGGGAGCTTTGAGATTGAAATCAATGGACAACTGATTTTCTCAAAGATGGAAACCAGTGGCTTCCCCTATGAGGATGATGTGAGTAAATTTCTCGCCACTGGACAGGTTTTTCAAATGGAAAATGTTAATTGTTTTTTCATATGTGTGCTTACATCTCTCCTATATCTCATCCACAAGATTATGAACGCCATCCAAAGAGCCTACGATGGCCAGCCGGTGGAGAAGATCACCAAGAGCCAGCCTCCTTGTGTCATCCTCTAATGTTTCACATTAACCCTTCCCTTTTGGCTCTCAAGACACCTGAATCACTCCTCAAAGAAGTCTAATATGTCAAGATTTTGAACGGTTCTGTTTTAAAAAGCAAAGTTTAAGCTTCTAGAGAGAGCAGGATCCTTAAATGTCCCCTTCTCTTCACTCCTCCTGTCTGGTTGCTGGACGTAAATGAATATCGTAACTCTAAAGTGAGAAGTTACGGTATGAGGCCTGCAGTCTGTGCTTCTTTAAGCAGGAGGAGTGAGACGGGGCGGACGCTGAGGAGGAGGCCAATGGAAGGGTTAAAGGGATAGTTCACCCAAAAAATAAAATTCTGTCATTTATGTTGTGTTGTTCCAAACCTGTTTGTGTTTCTTTCTTCTGTTGAACACAAGAAAGATATTTTAAAGAATGTTGGTTACCAGACAGTTGGACCCCATTGACTTCCATAGTTGTTCAGCAGAAAAAAAGAAACTTTAAGAAAAATAAATTGGAAAAATGACAGCTAATTTGAGTGAAATATCCCTTTAATTTTTTTTTTTTTTTTTTTTGGTTAAAGCCACATTGCCTACTGGAGTCAGATCATCTGCTTTTTTATTATTTGTGTAATGATAAACTAATGTACTAAAACAATTGCTGTAAGAAGGAAACGCCTAAAGCTTTGGGTGTGTGAGTGCATACTTTGTCATTCTTCAAGTGTCCCTTTATGTCCACCAATCTATAATCAGCATGAAGCGATCATAAATAAATGCGTTTTAATATTGGCGAGTACTTAATGTTTGTTTAAAATACTAGGGAGTATATTAGACCAATTTTTCTTAGTGTCAAAGCTCAGGTGATGGCCTCTTGCAAGTATTTTGTGCAGTAATTGTTTAATTATTATTATCAATGTAGTGTTATAGAAATCATTATCTTTATATTAAACCAAATAGCTGTTTAAGGGCATTTATATGACCTGCAGACACTGCTGCATGATGACCGTGTTGTTTTTGTTTTGTGTTTTTAGAAACTACTGAACACCATGTCTGACACAGCATGGTGATATTGTTAATTTAAATAAAAATTAAATTGCAATAGGAAATTACATTCAGGAGTTGGTAGTTTTTCTGTCTTTGATTAACGGGGTATATCAAATCTAATTCAATGTAGTGCTATGGGATGGGAGTTTCTATTTGTGGTTGAGGAGTGTGATTTAGCTGCTTGTTTAACTTTTTTTTACATTAAATAACTTAATCCCAATTTTTTTCATGTTATTATTATTTTTTAAATACAACGAGAAAGTGTACATCAAAATTAGTGCGGTCAAATTAAATTAATTGCATTTATATAATGTATTTATATAATGTGTATATATTTTGTCTGTATAAAATGTGTAGACATTAACACATACATTATATACACAAATTTTTATGTTAGATGTGATTAATCGATTTGACAATACTAATCAAAATGCACATTAAATCTAAATTTAAACCTTGCTGTAACACTTTTATTTTCAGTGCTGCATTCTAGGCTATAGTCTGTAAAGCCGTTTTGTTGTTGTTTTTTTAGCAGTATTTGGTGTTTTAGTTTACTCATCAAATAAATAATAATAAAGGCATCTCACATTTTTTGAAATAAGATGAGCAGGCTTTGGCTTTGGAAACTGGGCGTGTTAAACAGGTGGAGGTGAGCAGGGTGTATCCACCGTCTTGACGCAGCTGTGTACAGTGTTGTTTTCGTCTCCTCGAGCAACAGGTATCGGTCAATAACCTCCACAGGTCAGAATCTAAAGACAAGAATCATGGTGGTGACGATAAAAGTCGAATACTGGTAAGCTCATTTACACCTGCATACATGTCTTTAAACAAAGTGCTTTTATGATTTTTAAATCCGAATCCGGTTATTTCAATGCGAATACATTGGTGTTATTTCTTTGTCTCAAAAATCTACTGAGCTGCGTACCACATACTTTATCAATCACGCACTTTGAAGCAGATTAGATGTGGCGTAGGCCTACTCCGAACGCGTCAGGGAAGTAAGTACGAACGAATAGTTACCGCGAATCGGTTCTTTTGAAGAATCGAGTGAAAAACGATCCAGCGCTGGCTAGTCTATGACATCCCCAACGTGGTTTATTGTATGCTTCAAAATGTTAAAATAAAAAATATTTATTTTCTTACTTTAATAATTACTTATCATGTTTATTGTTCTTTGTCGAGGTTCAATTTGGCGCAGCTATAATGAAAACGGCTAAAACCTAATTGTATTTACCGGTACATTAAACAATTTGACCCTTGATTGACAGACACGCAGGTGTGGAAAAACCGGTTTATAAGGGATCGTGTGTGGTAACTGGGAAAGCCTGGTAGAAATGACTGTGCATATTTTGAAAGAAAATAAAGAATTCTGTTCTTCTCTACCCCCACCAGCGGTGGATGAGGCTGCGAGCCTCGCTTCATGGAGCTGAAGCGAGCCATCAAGGCGAAGTTTCCTGATGCGGATGTGTCTGGCTTCGTGGGCAAGAGAGGTCGAGTAGCTAGTCCTTCTGATATCCTACTCATAATTTCCTCTAGTCGTCCGTGTTGTTTGCAAACTTGTTTTCAACTCCAATTCTCTTTTAAAGGAACTCTCCGACTTTTTTGGACTTTAGCTTATTCACTATAAGTCCATAAATACCTTTTTTATCTCTGTGCGTGCTGTAACTCTATTTGACGCACCCACCACTACCCTAGCTTAGTACAAAGACTGGATGTAAATGGCTACAGCTAGCATACTTAACCTAATAAGTGACAAAATAATGCAAATATTTTCTTATTTACATGTTGTGATTTGTATAGTCACAGAGTGTACAAATCACAAGGTCATATGCGAAACAGCCATCTTTTAACCATATAAATATATTCTCAAAAGGCAGCACTGCTACTTGGACAGAGTGATAACTGCAACACCTGAGACGCACCGTCAGCAGTGCTTCGCCTTCTGAGAATATAGTTCCAATATTTATGCGGTTAAAGGATATCTGTGTCTCATATTACCTTGTTATTTGTACAATCTGTTACTATACAAATCACAACATGTAAATAGGAAAATGTTTGCGTTATTTTGTTTCTTTTTGGGATTATGCTAGCTGTAGCCATTTACATACAGTCTTTATGCTAAGCTTAGGCTAACGGTGGGTGCGTCAGACAGAGTTACAGCATGCACGAAGATGAAAAAAGGTATGTATAGACTTATCTAACTCTGGGGGATACAGTGAACAAGCTAAATTCCCAAAAAGTCAGAGTGTTCCTTTAAGCTAAATAGCCTACGTTTAGCTTGCTTAAAGGGATATAGTTCACCTAATATAAATTCTATAATTTTCTAACCCTCAAGCTGTTCCAAAACTGCATGGATTCTTTCTTCTGCTGAACCAGCGCAGTCTCATCCCAAGAAGTCATATAACTGACGTCTTGGGACGTCTTTTGACCATACGTCAACATCCGCCTTTTAGCGTATCCTTAAACGTTGGTTAGATGATGTTATCAGATCCTAACCATACCCAGAAACCTAAACCTACCCCGTCACCTAACCGACGTTAAAGGTAAAGCGTCAGTTGTATGACGGCCCAGGGATCGTGCATGTAACCGATGTTTAAGGGTACCCTAAAAAGGTGGATGTTGACGTATGGTCGAAAGACGTCCCAAGACGTCAGTTATATGACTTCTTGGGATGCGACTGTGTTAGCTGAACTCAAAATAAGATATTTTGAAGATGGGTACCCAAACAGTGGATTGGACCCCATTGACTTCCATAGTAATTTTTCCCCATATTTCCATATAAAATATGTCAGTGGTGTCCATGAACTGTGTGGGTACCCATATTCTTCTTTAAAACTTAAATTCCCATTTATAATAGACAGTAACAGTATCACCTATCTGTGGCCAGCATATTAACATACGCTCTCTTCCTTTTTTCTGTAGGAAGTTTTGAGTCGAGATCAATGGACATCTGGTCTTCTCAAAGTTAGAAACGAGAGGTTTCCCTTATGATGAGGATGTAAGCATCAGCATATTACTTTCTTTGTTTATAATGTGTCATAGTTTGTAAAGCACAGTGCATCCAAAAGATTGAGAAAAAGATATTTGAGTGCAAGAGCCTTGGCTTGTTTCTTCTCTCATTTTTATGATTGAGACCCAACTAAAGAGCACCTTCGGGGATCATGTTTATGAGGTCCTTACAGCATTCAGCGTTCTCTTTGACACATTGAATCCTTTGACTTGATGTGTGCTATTGTACGGTGGCGTATTGCATTCACTTGAAGAAAAAAAATCTACTCTGTTTTTCTGAATTAACGAGTTAATTTTTCATGAGAAATTTTTTTTTGCTCTGTTTTTCTGAATTAACGAGTTAATTTTTCATGAGAAAAAATTTTTTTGCTCTGTTTTTCTGAATTAACGAGTCAATTTTTCATGAGAATTTTTTTTTTGCTCTGTTTTTCTGAATTAATTAGTTAATTTTTCATGAGAAAAAAGTTTTTGCTCTGTTTTTCTGAATTAACGAGTTAATTTTTAATGAGAAATTTTTTTGCTCTGTTTTTCTGAATTAATGAGTTAATTTTTCATGTAAATTTTTTTTGCTCTGTTTTTCTGAAAGAAAAATTTTTCTTATGAAAAATTAAGTCGTTAATTCAGAAAAACAGAGCAAAAATTTTTTCTCATGAAAAATTAAGTCGATTAATTCAGAAAAACAGAGCAAAAACTTTTTTTCTCATGAAAAATTAAGTCGTTAATTCAGAAAAACAGAGCAAAAACTTTTTTTCTAATGAAAAATTAAGTCGTTAATTCAGAAAAACAGAGCAAAAACTTTTTTCCATGAAAAATTATCTTGTAATTCTGAGATAATTAAGTCGTTAATTCAGAAAAACAGAGTAGATTTTTTTTCTTCAAGTGAATGCAATACGCCACCGTACTATTGAGTTAAATGAAATATATAAAGTTGTCCAGAACTGTGTTCAGCACAATCTTATATTTGTTTTGCAAACATTAATCAAAAGACTTTTTATGACATTGAAAAACAAAGTTAGCCTACATATTTAAGTGTTGTGGGTTTTGTTTTGTTTTTTAATTCTCCTAAATGTCCTTTGTTCAATTCCTGCAGATTATGGAGGCCATTATTAAGGCTGAAGATGGCAAGCCTGAGAAGATCTCCAGAAACCGTAAAGAGTGCATCATCCTCTAATGCTCATTGCCGTCTCAGCAGAGATGAGCTCCCATCCTCTGTGCGGTCCACATGAGCATCTTATTGGTCCATTGCAGAAAATGGTTTATTTGGTTTGAAAATCTTCACTTCACTGTCTACTTTATGGCTCTCGTTTTCTGGACGTAAATGATTGCTGTAGCTTAAAGTTCAAAAGTTATGGTATGAGGCTTCAGTCCAAAAAATGATAAACCAAAGTTGAGTAATAAAGAGGATAGTGAAGAGAAGTTACCAACTTTTTTTTTTATTTGACAGCCAGAATAATGTAGCCAGAATAATAATAAGAATAGAAATGCATGAAATCTCATGAATAAAAAGATTACTTATATTGGAGTGGAATATCAAAGATAATGTTATTAGAATGAGCGAAAGACAAAAAATGGGGTAGAGGGCAGTTCGTAAGATTGCTTGATTATTTTGGGGGGTAAATGTCCTACTGAAACTGATGAA
The DNA here is from genome assembly GCA_030378365.1 of Hybognathus amarus. NCBI lineage: Eukaryota > Metazoa > Chordata > Actinopteri > Cypriniformes > Leuciscidae > Hybognathus > Hybognathus amarus. The sequence goes on from JAQIUQ010007630.1 coordinate 309,586, forward strand.
AGAACACTGTAAAACTCATATTTTGTTTATTTAATTGCATAGGCTTTTTCATACTTATTTCAAAAACGTAAAAACTTGTTTTTAATCATTGAATAAACAGTAAATTAAGTTTAGTTTATGAGAATCAAAATATATATATACATATTTTACAGTGCTCAAAGCTAATTGGCTCATCATTTTAGATTTATAAAAGGATTTCTGTGGTCCATGTAATGTATAAATAAATAAATAATTTCTGGAAATATTTGTAGATTGTTTTTGGTTTGTCACATTGGCTATATTTAAAATATAACTTGCTAAACCACTTTGCATTAGGCTTGTTATTGAATTTCATGAAATTTATATAATCATACTGCTTTCGACTTAGGGCAACAGTCAATTATTTTATTGCAATCCTTCAGGTTGTAAACATTTTTCACCAGCAGTAGAGGGCGTTTTTCATTGCTGTTCAGTATATTTGTTATCATATTAGTTTCTGTTCATGCATTAACAAAAAGGAGGCAAAACTATTTAAATGGAACCATTTATAATGAAGATTTCTTATACTTACCAATACTTTTTTTACTAGGAATCATTTTCAGTTAAGCCTTTCACAAGATTCACTATGAAAATTGTGAATTAAAAAATAAGTCAATATAACACACCTCAGCTTTAAGAAATAACACACATTAGGCCCTGACACCAACATTCATTATATCAAAGTGTCAAATATGTAATGGTGCTTACATGCTTATTAAGGCAAAGATAATGTGAGGAAAATTCAGAGAGGGGAGTTTCCAACACCACACTGTAATTTTCTAAATGAAAATACTGTAAACGCCCTTAAAGCAGCCGGTGATAGTTTGTGTGTGTGTGGTTATCACAGAACAGTCAATCTTTATCATAAAACGCCAGAGACTGCAGAAGAGACACACCTACACATACACACATCTGCTGTTCAATATAATATGTGCAGTAAAGCATGAACACGGGTGAATAATATCATACAAACACTTTAGTTTAAGGCACATTGGTGTTGATTGTGAAGAGCAGAGATGCTCCTACGAGCATGAATACTGAATAGCAGTGTAAACTAATACCTCTGACAATGAGAATTCAATTAATGCATTACTTTAATAATATTCAGTATATTATACATAGATTTCTCATTCAAAAGGCAAATGTTGAGCCTGTTGATGTAAAACAGTTTTGATTTCTGGCAAGATTTGGTAAAACACTTCTAGGTTAAATTTGTCTCCGTTACATTTATGTTGCCACTAGGTTTTTGAAAACAACTATGAATTAAAGCAAAATATTTAAAAAAGACGAAACTAATTGAATTTCATTGCAAATTTTAAATTAACTGAATCATTACCAGAGCAAATATTTACAATCCTACTAAACAGCTTTGTTCAGTAACTGGCAAATAGAAAATGTCAGCTTTGTTTTTAGTGTCTATTATTAAACTACAAGTCACAAAAACCTGCTTTAGCATTTACACACACGCTCTGTGAAGAGTCTCTCCAGACTGGCTCAGTAATCATGCAACAGGGTGCTTGGCTTCAGTTATGTTGTTCACAGGTCATGTGATGCTCTTCTCTGGAGATGCTGTTATTCCATCCCTTAATAGGTCTCATAACTGCAGGGCTGAGCATTAATTACTCATGTCCTCCTGAAAGGTCTCTAGCCACATGAATGCTTACATCATTTATGTGTTTTCAGTGGACTCGTAATCGTTGCCTGATGTCCCCAGTAAAAAGGTGCTGTCATAAAGGTGTGTATTTCTCCCCATAGACTTTTAAGGATCCATAATAATTGCAGGGACAGACCTGTCCAATCCTGCTCATGAAGAGCCACCTTTCTGCAGAGTTCTGCTTCAACCTGCCTGGACGTATTTAGCAATCTTGAAGACCTTTATTAGCTGGTTGAGATGTGTTTAATTAGGGTTAGAGTTAAACTCTGCTGGAAGGTGGCTCTTTTTAGGAGCAGGATCTGTGTATTGGATCAACCTACCTTGCTTGAGGCCACAGTGGGAATGATCCAAGAAGATGTCAGAAGTGCTCTGTTTTATCAGTATATGACACTTGGGATTGAAACCTCAAATTTTCTGATGGCAGCCCAAGACCCTTGACCACTGGGCCACCGCCATCTCCATGTTTCAGGTAATGTTGTGTCACAGTCTATCACGTTAGTTATTTTGTCTTTATTGAAAATGAATTTTAGTTGTTTGCATTATACATAAATTGAATGTTTGTGTCTGAAAACATGTAAATGTGAGTGTGGCAAAGGGTCTTGGGTGTGTAGATGTTGAGTCATTCTCATTTCTCAGCAAATGGCACCTTTTTTTAGCATATTAGCATCATTACTACTTTCAAGAAATCATTTTTCCCAGCTGGTGTTCACCTCAGGCCCAGTGTACCAGGACTGTAATCGCCATAAACATAAACATATGGGCGGTTCCCCCAATTCAGTGTTTTCCCCACAATCCTTAATTTTTTTAATCCTTTCATAGATTTCAAATTATGTCATTTAAACATGAGTAAATTCACACATTGTAATTTAGGAAATTTTATTGAAAATCAATGCTTTTGTACTTTTTTCCAAACTGGAAAAATTTGTTAAACACTGCTCACTGTGATTTTTTTCTTAAAACATTACCGAAATATTAAGTTTGATGAGGGCTATGTAATTGTAATGGAAGTCTTTTTAAACCGAAAACATTTTAATGTTAATTAAATGTTGTTCTTTTTTAAGGGGAGAAATTGAAAGTGAGGAGTAAAGACAAAAAATGCATGAAACATTTGAAAAATTTAATTCAAATTTTAATTTTAATATACAAAACGAAATTCACTTTAAAGAAAGGTGAATCTACTTTCAGTAGAACTGATAAGAGTACAGTTCTGAAATACCAACAAAGGCCGCTTTCAAAAAATGGCTTTTTTTGTTTTTTGTTTTCTTAAAGGGCCAGCGCCCATGAACACCCACAGAGTAAAACCTAAATTGGCGCCTACACGCCATAGACCTTATTCAGATTAGCGCCATGACAGGTATGAAAGTGAGGCTGTGAGGGATAGACTTACTGTGTTTCCAATGGCATCTGCTGTAAAAAGCTGAATAAAGCTCCTAGATAACTTACAATTTTTCACAACTTACATTGTCGGGAGTTTTTTGTCAACTGAAATTTCTTGGAAAGATATTTTTTGTGTTTCATGAGCAGAACAATCCGAAAACACATTAAATAACAGCCTTGCTTTCATTCTCATTAAAAATCAAAGATGGGGCTGTCGTGAATAAGGCGTATAGACCGTAAAGGCCATTGCACACCGAGTCCGAAATTCGCATCCGAAATTTTCACACGTTAAAAAAAAAAACTATTAGATGTTAATATCCTATATAGTATATGCATATAGTTCCTTGAAGTAAAATCACTAAAAGCCTACCTTCCTCTGGAAAAAATAGTCCATGAGCGTGAACAGCAACAACGTTCCAGTGTGTAAAATGCATGAAAGCTCAAATAAAAACAACATAGAACCGCAGTGTTGCGCAGCGATCAATAGAACCATTGGGTGAAGCGGTCGTAGCCGTGTTTTATCGTGAATAAAGCACAGCTCTTGACCAATCAGAATCAAGGATTCGAACTAACCGTTATATAATTATATTAAAAAAACAGACTGATTCTCATGATCTCATGAAATGGCGTATGTATGACGAATTCTTAATTCCATTTTCCATCGTATTTCCATTGCATTACTGTATATATAAATATATGACCTACCAACCCCGTCCCTAGACATACCCGTCACTGGGGTTAATACCATTAATGAGTCTTCCCCTTCCATCCTAGAAAAAAAATCTTGCTCCCCTGATGTAGATCTACATTTTTCTTCGTTTTGCTCGGACATTTAACGAGGTGTACATACACGCGAAATCATTCGGACATTTAACGGCGTAGACATACACGCATATGCGTAGGACAGCTCAAAATGCGTATAGATAACATGCCACTTGACTTGAAAGTGGCGTGTATGTTTATGCAAAAGTCATGAAGCCATGGTGAAAAAAAAATATTTATAAATTTAGAAATTTCACTGTAGTCTAAAGTATGAAAGTAATGTATGTACATTTTTAGAATAACAAATTTCTACATTAAACGCAACAATAAGCCACCACATTTGCGACTCTCCTATGATTAAAGGCGACACTTCCCGTTTTCTTCCCACCGGATCCATTTCAAAATGGCGGCTGTGTGAAATCAGCGTATGCCTCCTGCTGCTGGCTCACATGTGACCTGACCACAATCTCTCCAAAACCCAACCATACGCGCCAACACGTTTGACTAAGGCTTCTGTTTTCGTTAAAGTAGGTTCAGTGGCAACGGTTCCGTATGGCATACTTCCCACCGCAAGAAAAAAAAACACCAACCCTTATTCACACAATGTACACAGGAACGTAATAACTGTAATTAAATTATACAAATAAACCAACAGACTCTTCACGTTTTTCAAGAATAAAGAACAAATTGGCTGATATCGCCAAGAAAAAGTAAACAAAAATGTATTAAAATTGTTTTATTTTAAAATGTGTTTTGCATTACACACAGCTAAATCGATCAAATAATGGGACAAGGCTAATTAAATCAGTAAGACCACAAAGTACCCAGTAAGTAATGGGGTTTCACAGAATCATCACTCTGAGAAGAAACGTTAATCAGCAAAGACACACCCCAAATTATTGCTTTGTTTTACTTTTCCAGCACCTAAACAAGCTCTCACTGGCTCAAGAGACAGTGTTTCCGTGACTCAGTGGAAAAAGCGGTGACATATGAAACTGATGTGAGGGCCGTGGAGAGGGGAAACCCCTCAAGCACCCCAGACACCTTTGGAGGGGTGTCCTCCATTATATGATGTGAAGGGAATCCCTAACCTCTACACAGCTTGACGTTCAGAAGGCAAGATACTTTTTTAATGATTAATGTCTCTTGCTAGTGATGAGCTCCATATTAACACTGCACATAGACCCTCTCTCTCTCTCTCTCTCTCTCTCTCTGTGTGTGTCAGAATTTGGCCATCATTCCAGGTCAACTGTTACTGTTCTGGGAGTGGCTTAAGCATTGGGTTATGTTGTACTTATGTTGTTGGGTTTTTTTTACAGATAACTTCTTACCTTGGCAGCTAGCAATAAAGTGCACAATTCACATGAGTGTGCCCATGCATTTTGATGCAGAATTAATTTAAGACAGGTAGCCTATCTGAGTCTGGACCATGCTTGTTAAACTAGGCCTCAAAGTCTTTCTCTCTCTTAGGTTCTCTCTCTCACTGTTTTCGGGAGTGGTATTAGGGTTGGGGTATTCCTGCTGTAAGGTGGCCCCATCGGATAAGGCTATTTCACTGATTGGGGGTCTTATCACTCCTTCCCACCCCTGGGTGCTCTGCGCATGCTGTCGCTTTTGGGTTACCCCGCACTACGTGACTACGTCTTTCTCTCTTTTCCATTACCCTCCATCCCCACCCATGCCTTTTGAATCGGTCAGAGGTCAGTCTTGAGTTGGGCGCTCAAAGTGTAGAGCGCGGACACCCAGCACAGACCCGCCAGGACCACCTGGACTCAGGTAAGGGTGTGTTGTGCTCTGTTAAACTGTAAGATTAAGTGTTTTAGAATGAGACAATGGTCACTTGCAGACAGGGGACACCTGCTAAAGGTCATTTTAACAGTATGTACTTTAACAGTATCTCATTGTTACTTGCAGCAGTAAATTATCAGTCATTTTGAAGTGTTGCTGGAAGAACTATAAAACTTTTTTGCCATATATACATATATATTCAGCTATGGAAAAAATTAAGAGACCACTGCCAAATCAGCAGTTGCTCTTGATTTATTATTTATATTATAAATAATAGATCCAGAGCAACTTGCTAATTCAGCAGTGGTCTTAATTTTTCCATAAGCTGTATATATATATATATATATATATATATATATATATATATGTATATATGTCTCTACTAATTATAGAGCTGTTTTCTAACTATCCCAAAAGACTGAGCTTGAAAATGAGCTTTCATACTCTTTCTTATAGCTTATAGCTGCAGACTGTGAATGTATAACACTTTTCGTTAAAAAAACAAATATATATATATATATATATATATATATATATATATATTTATTCGCTGCATGCCTAAATGTATGTACAAGCAACATTGGATTCTGAAGTCATTTCAACTTAAATTACATTAAACTGACTTTAAAAAAGAGCTGATCTTGTAGAACTAATAAAAAAAGTTGAAAATACTTATTTTGATGAGTTAAAACAATGGAAAAGCATATGTTGTCATAACTCATTGATCATATAACTTTTTTGCCATGCGGATTTAAGCAAATCTTTAAGGCTGTATATTTACTGTAAAACAGTTACTAAAACTTTAAACTTATACAAATTGGTTTGCAAATCTAAAGATGATGAAATGTTTATCTTACTGAAAATAAGCATTAGAAAATGAATTATTGTGTATTTTGTTAAATGGAAAGTGTTTAATTCTGTTTATGATTGTATTGGTTGGATATGGTAATTAACCTGAAGGGTCACATTGGCATATTTGACTAATTAGCTAAAAAAATGCAATAAACTATTTAAGGAAACATATAAAGACTTCAGATTCAGAAGACTTCAAATACGTAAGCTAAGTCAGTTTTTTGTTTAATATTAACAATTTTATCAGGCTTCTACTGTAGGTATAGGTTTCTACCCAAGCATTTCTGAATGGACTGAGGCTGGGATTTAGTGAGTTTAAAGTGAAAGTATTTGATGAACGTATACTATGTGCAGAGAGCATTCACTCAATATCATTATCTAATTTTTGACAAAGGTGGCTTTTAGAGGCTTTTGCATTTGAGGTCTTCATATTCTCTTCTCCCTCCACTAGGTTCATCCTCACTCATAATGTTTAGCACAAATCCCAGGTGCTTCTACAAAATGTTGATAAATCCATTTTTTTTATGGGGAATACATTTGTTTTTACTATCTGCTAAAGTATTTGAGAGGGCTTCACCAAACCCCTCTTCTGCACCCTATCTGCCTCTGTCCATGAGGAACAGAAGAGTCCTTATCACACCATAGAAGTTCAGTCTTCAGATGATTGCCCTTGTGCTAGTTAGGGGTGAGCCGCCGTTTTTGAGCCTCTGAAAGACTTTAAAACTGAGTTGTGATCTGATCCTCGGTGTTCGCTTTTAAACGAGCTAGTCAAATACATACAGAACATTAAAACTATATAATTTCATGAATAATATATATTTGTATGTGCTATTACAAATACATTGTAAATATTTTATGAAAATCGTATTAAGTAAAGTGAGTATGAGGCATGAGTTCACTGGTCAAACTCATTCTCAAGAACAGTGTGTTGAAATGATGACACTTTAATAAAGGGGATACATGAATGAACCATAACCACTGCTTGTTGCAGGTGTGCAGGTCTTAGTCTTACCGTGTTATTTTGTTTCTCTGTGTGAATGAAGGTTATGTGTGAGACTTTCTGACAGAAAGAAGACAGTCTCGATGATGGAAACCATATCGTTTGAAGGGGTGAGGAAAGCATCTCATAGCACATTAAGTGGTTGACGTACAATGATTTTTTTTACATTTATAGGCTATGTCATACAGTGTAGTAAAACAGTGTGTATCTCTCTCTCTCTTCTATAGGACAATGACATGTCCTATGAGGACAGTGAGTCACCTCTACCATCTCCATTAACTTTGTGAGTATCATATGGACACTCATACCACATTGATAGCAAAGATGCAAAGATAACCGTGTCTGCTTCACTATATTTGACATTTTAAAGAAATAGTTTACACAAATGAGTCATTTTTATGGCCAGAAATTGTGATTATTGTTTTGTTTTTAGAATATTCTTTTTAAATTTAAATGAGCATATTTTAAAGGAAGTACAACATGATGTATAAATACTTTGCAGTTTAAATAAATAAATCAAAATCAGTTTTCAAAAATGAGAATTTCCAACTTTCCACGTTTTTCAAAACAATCTTTCAATGCTAAATATTTCTTAGAAAAACTGGAAAAAATCTTTATTTTCATTTTAGGGTGATATGCTACAGATACGTTTTAACAAAATAGTATCCACATTTTATTTAATTATCAGTCAGTTATTGTATTTATATAGACTTAGTAGTTTATTTTTGAGAGAAGCTAATCAAAAAAATCAGAAAAAAAACATCTTAAAATGTACTAATCATTTAAATTTTGGATTATTATTAAAATTATTGTTTGATAGGCTTTCATATTGAATTTCATGGGTAGTGAAGAATGTGGGTGACCTATTGTGGCCTGTCTTAAAAAAAAGACTGCACTCCACATTAGGACTACAGAGAGTAAAGATGTAAAATGTTGCGCCCTTGTGGCCAAGCGGGGCAGTGCGAGGGCTAGACAGAGTGAGGTTTATGTTTCTTGTATCAGGGATGGCTTGAGTCACTTTATAAGACGATGGAGCTCAGCTTGGCCTATGGTGCATAAGATCTGGTGAGTGTGTGGAGCTGTGACAGTCGGGTCTTTGCCCTGGTGTGTGTTGTAGTATGTGCTCTCTGTCGCCCTCTCTAGGACACCCGGGGGACACAAAGGCAGCTATGACTTAGAGCAGATGAGGCAGCAGGAAGAGCTGCAGACTCAGACCTTCACCTTCTCTAGAGACTTAGAGGGTGTGTTTGCCGTACACATGCATATATATAAAAACACAAACCTTAAATCTTCCTGGTTCGATACTCATGTTTTCCATCTCCCTTTCAGCCGCTCGAAACACCAACACCAATGCCATCAAGAGAGGAGATGCGGAGGTGAAACTCACAGATTAATCACTTACTTGCATCTTTTACTTCTTTTTAAAACACTTAATGAAACACTCTGTTTGTCCACTTCAGGCATACGTTGAGCTGAATGAGCTTCGTGGGGAGCTGTGGCAGGAAATGGGACGCTGGGTGGGTTATGAGGAGAACTTAAGCCCTGCCACGGGACAGTGGAGCCCGGCCCACATTTCCTATCTCACCTTCAAAAGCCTCATTCAACTCCGCAAGGTCATGAGCACAGGTGAGACACCAAGTGACATGTTTCCAACCTTGAGATTAGTAGTCTCAAACTCAGTTCCTGGAGGGCCAGGATGTTGTCTTAATTAGCTGGATCAGGCGTGATTAATTAGGGTTAGAGCTCATCTCTGCAGGGAATGCATAACTTGCGGTGCCCGCATAAACAGCTAAATATACTTCTAACAAAGGCCCATATCTCAACTAGAGCATGCTAATTCAGTGACTAAACCATGAAAAACACACCGAGTAAATCAAAGCTCTCTTTCAAAGTTTTTGTGCTGACATCACACTTGTCACATGATGAAGATAATGAATGCTGTTTCAGACTTTAAAGCAGACATATCACTATATGTCCCCAATAATATTTGTTTGAATGTTTGACATACAAACAAATGTGCATCCATAGGTTAAAATAAGTATCTAAAAGAACTTTAATTTTAGAATTTCAGTCATTGAATTTACACAAGAAATAAACAGATTTGTGTTTGCTGATACCACCTACGTCTGCTTATGTAGTCAGTACATAAAAATTTGACATGAAATGGCGTATTGATAAACATGACATTGAGCTAAAACGTAAAACTACTTACCTCAAGCTCCATTTGCAAAATTGGTATGCCAATTTGGCCTCTTTTCCCTAGCCATAACCATGTCCATATTCTCTTTAGCTTCTTTTCTTTTTTAACACACATAAAAACCTCAAATGCCAAACTGCGATTCATATTTGTGTACCACTAGCGCATGGTGATGACATTTTATTCTTCAACACTAACTACGATTCAATAGGTGTCATTGTACAGTCTACCCAGCAAACAAATTTAGGTTGTGGGAACGTCAGTCTTTGGTTCCCAGAACGTTCCTAGAACTTTCCCTTAAGGTTAAGGGAACGTTCCCCGAACATTCTCCTTACGTTATAAAAATGGAACCTAAAAATAACCTATATTGAACGTTCCTATAACGTTCTTGTTTGGTTCCCAAAAAATAACTTGATGAGACCATTCGGGAAACGTTAGGGGAACATTCTGTGTTTGCTGGGTTCATACATGTTGGACCCAAGTTTATTAGATCCATGTTGAACAATGCGATTACATTTGTAATGATCTTATTGGATTTCTGAAATCACACTGTCTGTAGCATTAGAAGTTTGCATGAGGCCCCTAGTGGACCCCGGAACTGCTCTATGGTGACAGATGAATATTCATTCTTATTCAATGTTGTTGTTGTTTTTTATGTTTACAATGACTGTAACCAGGGGCGGTGCTGCTTGATGTTGATGACAGCAGCTTATCAAGCATTGGTCAGAAGATGGTGGAACAGCTTCTGCTCAAAGAAGAGATCCGGCCCACAGACCGTGATGCTCTTGTGGCCATACTGCAACGCAAGCGCACGTAAGGCTCCCCATTATCTCTGCAGCTTTGTGTTTGTGTATGTAGAGGAAAGTTGTGTTTTATTATTATTATTTCAGAGATACATTTTATTTGGTATATGAGTCACAGCTCTATATGACTGTCTATGGAAGTAAGCTTTATTACTCATATTGTTTCTGCTTTACAGTCAATTAGAGCCCACTACAGCCCCTGCTTCAGCAGACATTGAGCTGCAAACATTCTCAGTTCCCAAACAGGTATCTATCCATCCATCCATCCATCCATCCATACATCCATCCATACATCCATCCATACATCCATACATCCATACATCCATCCATCCATACATACATACATACATACATACATACATATAGATCAACCTATGATTTCCCTCTCATTGTTAAGCTAGAGGGGAGACCAAGACCAGGATATCCTGCTTTATAAAATTCTGTCCTTTCAGTTTTAGAATTTAAACGCTCAGTCAGATTCTGTCTGATTTTAGCATCCAAACTATTAAAAACTCAACATATAGCCTTAAAAAAAATAAAAAGGGAACATTCCAGTACCGTTTTCCAGACCCATTGTGAAGGACTTCATTTAAAACCTTGTCAAATAATTATTTGCCTTTCTCTTTCTCTTACATTAGTTTGATGCTCTGCTTCAAATACTGACTTTTGCACTGTTTCTGTTCATCCTCAGCGAGACATGGTTGATCGTGTGGAGGCCTCTGTAGTTTTATCAGGTGAGTGTACATTCATTTTTTATTTTGTATGAAATGATTGTCCTTTATTTTCCAGCACATTGCATGCTCATGTTTCTCTCTTAAGGTGTGGTGGAGAACCTCCAGAAACCAGTGGTAGCGTTTGCACGTCTGCGGGATTCTGTGGTGATGGAAGGGGTTCTGGAAGCTCCAGTTCCAGTTCGTTTTGTCTTCTTCCTGATGGGCCCCAGTCACAGCGGCATGGACTATCATGAGTGTGGCCGGGCCATGGCAGCACTAATGGCCGATTGGGTGAGGAGGAACTTTGGATTTTGCACTGAAATTGAATTAATGTACATATGAAGAGTTCAGATGCAAAAGCCTCTAAATGCCATTTGACATTTTCTTTTAATATGACCATTTTTATCAAGCTTGTATATTTACGTTCAGTAATTTCACTTAAATGACAATTAATAGGTAATCTTCATTGCATAATCTTCATTCTTATATATATATATATATATATATAGTCTCATCTTCATCCTGTACCTCCAAACAGGTGTTCACTCTGGAGGCTTACTTGGCTACAAATGGGAAGGATCTGACCAATGCCATGGCAGACTTCATGGACTGCAGCATTGTGATCCCACCCACAGAAATCCAGGATGAGAGCATGCTGAAGCCAATCATCAACTTCCAGAAGAAGATGCTGCGTGATAGGGATCCGCCCAAATGATACCCGAATCGTGGTTGGGAGCAGAGGTCAGTCTTTATAGAATTATAAGCTGTTGATACAGGAGTTGATACACTTTGTTCATTTAATTTGACATTTAAATCTCTACACATCCTTTGCTCCCCTTGTGTGTTTATTTATTATATAATCTGATGTTTAACAAATAATTTGTTGATGCTTTGAGCTACCAGTATGAGTAATGTACTCTCAGCTCCATTTAACACAATATACAGATTGTAGATTCCATATGTAGATTCACTGGATTTGGTCATCTTACTTCTCACGAGCAAAATTTGACTTAATTATAATAATTTCATTTTATTTCAAGGATGCTAGTCCTGGATCCCTGCAAAATATTTAGCTTAGTTAGACTCATATTTACATTTAGTAATGTAGCAATGCCTAGTTTTATTTGTAAGATTTAATCATATTCATGCTTTCAGTTCTCATTATACGTCACATTTCTATTTTTATATTACTACAAAATTTCAAACATGTATCAATATGCAACGCATTCTCATCCCAAGGCGTCATATACGACACTTTTGCCAAAGCGTAGACATCCAACACACATGGCACCCTTTAGCGTCAAATGCGACGCTTCGGGTTATGGTATAGGTATGGGGTAGGGGTAGGGTTAGACCACTAGGAAGCGCCTTCTGGCCCATATATATCTGCATCTGACTACAAGGAACTGTCCTTCTCTTTCATTATCTAGACCATCCTAGTCTTCATCCAATAAATTGTGTTTAATTGTTTGTTTAGCCTCAACTGGACCTGAGAAGCCACGGGAGGATCCACTGGCCCGTACCGGCTATGCCGTTTGGCGGAATGGTCAAAGACTTAAAACGCCGCTACAAGCATTATCTTAGTGACTTCACAGATGCGCTGGACCCTCAGGTTCTGTCTTCTGTCATCTTCATCTACTTCGCTGCCCTTTCTCCTGCCATCACCTTCGGAGGACTTCTTGGTAAGTACATTCACTGCAAGCCCTGACTAATCACACCACTGAGAAAGATCTGAATCAGTCTCATTTAGCAGCTGGTCCTGGTCCACATTTCATCTTAGCCTGGCACACCTAGACAGGATGAAATCATTAAAGGGAAACTCCACCCAAAAAATTGAATTACTTTTCTCACCTTCATGCTGTCCCAATCCCAGATATATATGGCTTTCTTAATATGGCTTTCCATCTCTGAGTCACGAACACGGCGGTAATCCATACAACCACAGTTGTTGAATCAATGTCTTCTGAAGCAAAATAATAGCTGTGTAAGAGAAGTGCTATATATTAAAAACTGCTTCCGGCCAGCTGTCACACGACACGTGGATCCATGTGTGTCCAGAAGTGGTACGTCAACACGTTTAGACGCACTTATGTCATGCTTTACAATGTGCTGACATTTACTTAAAGCATGATCTTGTGTATGACAGTTGGCCAGAAGTGATTGTTAATAGTTAATTGATTATCTTGGAGTGTAGTTTTTCTTTCATTTCATTCCTTCACGAACTGTGGTCATGTGGATTACCATTGTGTTCACAATTATGGTTTTTGAAGAGTCAACTTTGGAAGTTGTGTACACTTGCAATGTGCGAACCCACAAAGATGGATTATTTATCTAAAAAAATCTTCATTTGTGCTTATCTGAAGAAAGAAATCCTTTACATCTGGGACTGTATGAGGGTGACTACATGATAACAGAATTTTAATTGTTGGGTGGAGTAGCCATTGAACTAAAATCTCACCATTTCTCTATTTTAGCGGATAAGACGGAGCATATGATGGGGGTCTCTGAGATGATGGTCGCTACCTGCGTGCAGGGTATCATCTTTTGTCTGTTTGCGGCTCAACCAGTTCTCATCATTGGGTTTACCGGTCCATTGATGGTGTTTGAGGAGGCCTTCTTTCAGGTGATGCTTCTATGAGTGAGAATTGGTATTTAACAATGGGAGGTTAACTCATCCATCTAAACACTGACTTTCATCTTTCACATTTAGTTCTGCAAGTCTAATGGCTTTGAGTACATCGTGGGCCGTGTCTGGGTGGGCATGTGGTTGATCATCATTGTGGTGGTGATTATGGCAGTGGAGGGGAGCTTCCTTGTTCGTTTCATCTCACGCTTCACCCAGGAGATCTTCTCCATCTTGATCTCTCTCATTTTTATCTACGAGACCTTTTCCAAGCTGATCAAGGTATGTACATGCTTTTAAATGCACATACACTTCATTTGTATAGTTCAATATAATTTGTCCTTATTCTTTCTCTATGCTTTCCTCAGATTTTCAAAGCGCACCCTTTAGTTTTGAACTACGAACACTTGAATGATTCCTTGGAAGACCCCTTCCACCCTGTCAAAAAGGTTATCAACATCACAAAGCTTCCTGATGGCAATGTTACAGAACATCATGCGATAATGAGAGAGCATATCCCAACACCGCCCTGCTATCTATGTGCCTTATGTTTGGATGTTTCTTCATTGCAATGTATCTCCGTGGGTTTAAAACTAGCACCTTCCTTCCTGGCCCTGTGAGTATGCCCAGTTTAATATTTTTTTATTATTATTATTTAAACTCCTGCTTACCAAAAAATAGGTTGAAAGTTTTAAACAATAATGATATTTTAATCAGTAATTTTGTATGTATTCTAGGGGGAAAATTCAAGAGCCATTTTAGGAGATTGAGTTTTTAAACAGATTACAGATTATACAATTCAACCAATTAAAAAGCCTTTAAATTGACTTTAAATTGATTTAATACTCCTCATGTTATGTCATTTTAATGTATTACCTGTGGTAGAAGTGTTGCAGAGGAAGGTTGGAACAAAATTTAAAATAAAAAGCTTTTATACTAATAAAACACTGTACACCACCAGATCCGTCGAATGATTGGAGATTTTGGTGTCCCCATCGCCATATTCTTCATGATCGCTGTGGATATCTGCATCAGTGATGCCTACACACAGGTTAGCCAAACACTTCCTGTTGCATAGTTCAGAGATGTGTTTTGCTATTACAGTTTTTACATTCTCTGGACTGTTCATGGAACATCACAACAAGTCTAAAAAATGTAGTTACTCACCTACAACATTTAATTCAGGCTTCTAAGTAATGGTTTCAGTAAATGAGAAGTGTCATCACATGAGCCATACTGCTCAAAATGTTTTGATGGTTTTTCACCATGGCAAAAGAAACTCTTGAAATGTTTCTTCTAATATACAAATTTATTTTTTGTTCTATTTTGTATTTTATTTTTGACACCGTCTGCTTTAGATACAGATTTCTAAAGTAGGAAAAGATTTAATGAAGTCAATGGTGTTGGACGCAGAAAAAGAATGCGTACAATGTGCAGCAATGTGTTGGGTAACACTTTATTTTGATAGTCCACTTCAGACATTCTACTAACTATAAGGAACTTTTCAACTACATGTCAACTAACTGTCATTAGAGTATTAGTAGACTGTCTGCTTAATCTGCTAACACTTTATTTTGTTGGTCCCCCAACAGACATTCAACTGACTACAAGTAAACTTCTTCTCCTAACCTAAAGCCTAAAGCCTAACACCTAACCATAACCTACCAGTCTACTATAATATACTAATACTCTAATGAGATTTAGTTGACACATAGTTGAAAAGTTACTTAAAATTAGTAGAACGTCTAAAGTGACTGTCAAAATAAAGTGTAACCCAGAAATTTCCCCCAAAATGGCAAGTACAGTAATTCCATTTAAATATACACTTTCAATGCTGATTGGCTTATTCCTTTGGTGATTCCTATTTTATTACTATGGCAGGTCATTAGCTATGCCAGGTTAAGAAGATATCACAAACATTCCATGTCATAGATATTTATGGAAATAAACGTACTGTATGTCTGACAGATTTTGATAAGTTAATGAGTCATTTTGCATGTAACGGCTTACGCAATGAAAGAATGTTGTAAAGCATATGACAAGTTCACTGAGACTCAAGTATTGAACAGCAAGCCATGCAAATTGTAGACAGTTGTAATTACTGTTTTGCACACATGTGCCTAGATTTCAACCTATTTTATTATTATTTAATTTTTTTAAATCGGCAAAGTGATTATGAAAAACTGTAAAAGTCCCTGTAGTGAATGAGCTAATGAAGACCAACATGTTTCATATATAACATAAAATGTTGCAATCTGGACCCAAACATAAATGAAATCACTTGTTTTAATCAAGACTTTCTGGGATTTTGACCATTATAACAGATGGTTCCATTTATGTGTCTCATTTTCCATTTACTTCCCGCTTTAGAAACTAGTGGTGCCAAAGGGGCTGACCGTGTCCAACACGTCTGCTAGAGGTTGGCTCATCAACCCATTGGGTGAGAAGAAGCCATTCCCTGTCTGGTTGATGTTCGCCTGTGCTGTCCCTGCCGTGTTGGTCTTCATCTTAATCTTCCTTGAGTCCCAGATCACCACGTGAGTTCCTCCCTCATAATGATATTCAGAATAGAACACATTTCAATTCAGCAGCAGCACTGGGTGAAGACACATAAAAGAAAACAGCAAGAAGATGTAACAAAGTGAAGATTAATGCAAGGATCCTTGGTGATGCTATACTGCCTTTACCACCTTACTTTTCCTTACCATCCAGGCTGATTGTGAGTAAGCCTGAGAGAAAAATGGTCAAAGGCTCTGGTTTCCATCTGGACCTCCTGATTTTGGTGTTCCTGGGAGGAACTGCCTCTATCTTTGGTGTCCCCTGGCTCAGTGCTGCTACAGTGCGATCTGTCACCCACGCCAACTCTCTGACTGTCATGACCAAAGGCCCCAGACCGCAGATTGAACGTGTGCTAGAACAAAGAGTCAGTGGTATTTTGGTGGCCGTGATGGTTGGTGAGTTCCAAGCCCTTAATTTGAAATAATGACACTAAATAAATGTATAAACAAAGGCAATTCACTTGTATTGCCATATTACATTCTTTAAGTTGGCATAGTAATACTTAATAAAATGTTATTGAACAATACACATAATAGTAATAATTTCTCACCCACAGGGGTCTCAATTCTCATGGAGCCCATCCTGAAGATGATACCTATGACGGCTCTGTTCGGGATCTTCCTCTATATGGGTATCACTTCCCTGAGTGGCATCCAACTTTGGGACCGTATGCTAATGCTTATTATGCCGAAAAAGCATCATCCAGCTGTTCCATTTGTCACCCGTGTAAGATTTATTTAATGAACACATATAGATTATATTATATTATAATTATTATTTAAATCTGCAAGAAAGCAATAAATTGATCAAAAGTGACAGTAAAGACATTTATAATGTTACAAATTATTTATATATTAAATAGATACTGTTCTTTTGAACTTTCTTCCTCCAAGAATCCTGAAAAACACAAGTCACAAAAACATTAATACTGTTTTCTTCATAGATAATTATGGGAAACATTTCTTGAGCTGCAAACCATCATATTAGAATTATTTCTGAAGGGTCATGTGACACTGAAGATTAGAGTAATGATGATGAAAATTCAGCTTTGCCATTACAGGAACACATTACATTTTCAAATATATTTTTAAATTGTAAAAATAATTCACACCATTACTGTTTTCACTGTATTTTTGATCAAATAAATGCAGTCTTGGTGAGGAGAAGAGACTTATTTAAAACCCAATAATTAGAAGGGAATGTCCACATACTTCTGGCCATGTCTAGTAAACTCTCTCTCTCTCTGTTTCTCTACAGGTGCCGACTATGCGTATGCACCTGTACACTTTGATCCAAGTGATGTGTTTGGTGATTCTGTGGGCAGTAAAATCAAGTGCGTTTTCACTTGCCCTGCCCTTTGTCCTGATCCTCACGATCCCTCTAAGAATGGTCATGACCGGTACCATCTTCACTGCCATGGAAATGAAATGTGTAAGTATCTCTTTTATAGTGTTGAGACAGGAGAAATGCACATGTACTTTTCACCCACCATGTCTTAATAGAAAAACAAAGCCACTTATCTGTATAGCCTATGATAAGATGTCATCATGTTGTACATATAATACTGAGATTTATAATAATTATATTCTTAATTGTATTAATAATAGATTGACAGAAATATTTTACGCTTTCGCACAAGAACGTTGCCATGCGTTCATTAATCACAGTCATTTCATTTTTATCTAGTGTTTATTTATGACTGCATATTTCATCCTTTTACAGCTGGATGCAGATGATGCAAACGTGAAATTTGATGATGAGGATGACTAAAATAACCCCAAAACTTCTTTGGATGTCTTTCTGATTCTGAATCCAAGCCACTATGAATTCATCTTACTGTGTGCATTACATGAAAATCTTTTGCTTATATTTTTATCTGTTGTACATTCAAATTTTAGCTGACCAAATCTCATTGTTTCTTTTATAAAAGTTTTAGAATGCAATTAATGCACACCTAAATTTCATAAACTGTTCATATACATTCCATAGTTATCACAATATTTTCTTACTTGTACTTACTTTTTCATAGAACATTCTTTTACATGACTTTTTATAATATTTGTGCTTGTGTGCCTGATAAGACTGTTTTGCCAATTAGGGATTTATATATCATGGTGTTTATTTATTTAATGTATTCAGAGTTTCATGCAAAAAGAAATCTAATGCCAGTGTGAAGTATGTCAACCACACACCAGCTCGAATGTAAATCCCATCCTGCTTTACCAGGTGATACCTATGCAAAATGTGCCTTTATATTTCCTATGACAATTTCAGGGACTTCATACCTGTAAATATAATAGGTTTACAAATGCAGAATGTTAGCTATAGGTTACTATTGCAAAAATTATACCTTAGAGTATAAATGAATAGTTTATTTTATGTGTGCTTGGTCTGTTATGCTGTGTGACTTTGTTTAATGATTAAAATTCTTTAAAACTTTAGCAGGATTTCATATTTTGACTTCAACCCTTACGCTGTGTTGAAAACCCTAATACCTTTTGTATTCCTGGTCAAAAAATGACAGGCCTTTTAAAAATTGCTTGTAAATCGATCATTATGCTACACTGACCTAAAGGATTCAGGAACACACTAATACTGTGTTTGACCCTCTTTCGCCTTCAGAGCTGCCTTAATTTTACATGGAATTGATTCAACAAGGTGCTTAAAGCGTTCTTTAGAAATGTTGGCCCATATTGAGGATGGGAACATGGTGGTCATAAAGGGATGGACATGGTCAGAATCAATGCTCAGGTAGGCCGTGGCATTTAAAAGACGCCTAATTGGCACTAAGGGGCCTAAAGTGTGCCAAAAAACATCCCCCACACCATTACACCACCACCACCAGCCTGCACAGTGGTAACAAGGCATGATGGATCCATGTTCTCATTATGTTTACGCCAAATTCTGACTCTACCATCTGAATGTCTACCAACAGAAATCGAGATTCATCAGACCAGGCAACATTTTTCCAGTCTTCAACTGTCCAATTTTGGTGAGCTCTTGCAAATTGTAGCCTCTTTTTCCTATTTGTAGTGGAGATGAGTGGTACCTAGTGGGGTCTTCTGCTGTTGTAGATTGGTTGATTAGATAATTGCATTAATAAGAAATTGAACCGGTGTTCCTACACTGAAAAAATTATTATTATCACAAAATAGTCAATCTCTTTGTCATTTTTTTAATTAGGACAATTATTTTTTAAACTGTCTGAACTTAGGCCTCATTCTGAGCCTCATTGATCTGAGGATAAAGTTAATTTCTGTGAAAAAGAAAGCCTATATAATACTCAAAATTGTTTGTGTGTGTGTGTCACATGTAAATATGTGAACATGAACATGCTCATGAACACTAAATGTTTGTTTTCTTTTCGATCTCCCTCATTCATTTTCAATGGGTGGTCATTTTTGATCAATGAGGCCTATATCAGTCAGTTTAAAAAATACATACAAAACCTATTCTAATTCAATGAGAACAATGAGAGATTTATTGGGTATTTTTACATATGTCTGGGAACACCGTGTAACAAGGTGAAAAAAAAAAAACATAAAATCATAAAATGATCCCAAAAATTGGGGAAGTAGTTTACCCTGTGTGAGTGAAGTCGGTACGTTTTAGTCCAATGCGATAACATAAACGAAATATTTTCGTAATAGTTTCTAATATAAACTAATACTATAATATAGTCTTTGCTCACCAAGATTGCAGTAATTTGACAAAAAAAAAACAGTAAAGAAAATGCTTCAAATATTTTATTAAAATGTAAAACAATTGTTTTCAACTCTGTTTTAAAATGTAATTTATTCCTGATCAAATCTGAATTTTCAGCATCATCATTACTCCAGTCTTCAGTGTCACATAATCCCTCAGAAATCATTCTGATGGGATTTGCTGCTCAAGAAAGATGTATCATTATTAGTGCTGTCAAACGATTTAAAATATTTAATCGCGATTAATTGCATTAATGCCATAGTTAACTCGTGATTAATCGCACATTTTTATCTATTCTTAATGTCTTTTGATTTCTTTTTGTTACATTTTTTCCTCATTTTAATGCTCTTATCAACATGGAAAAGTGGATTGGCTTGTTTAGTGCAAATGTTTTTTTTTAATTATTATTATTGAAAATAACATTGGAATAGTGTTCAATTTCACTCTAACATATATAGCCTAAATAATCTCTCACACAACAATGCAACACTGTCCAATCAATAAAAGGGTGAAAGAAATACTGACGAGGTTGGTCCTGATATTGACGAGGGGTGGAGAATTCGCATCATCTGTGTTTGTGTGTGTGTTTGCTTGCTTGGCCATCATCAAGTGGTGTTTCAGGCTGGACGTGCTGCGATGATGATAGCTCAGTTCATAATGACAAAACATACAGATCGCTTTGGTCTTGTCAATGGGACAATTTGGCAACTTTTTAAAAGTAAACTTTACATTCAGAATCTCATTGGCATCCATTTCGGCGTCTTGCGCTCGTCATCCACTGAAAACATAACGTTACTATTTGGCCGGCTCGCAAGCTGAAACGAGTGTGTGCGGCACAAAACGTCCTCGCGCTGCCCTCTGAAACCCATTCATAGCTTGCGCCGCGCGAGGACGTTTCGTTGCTTCTTCGACCAAAGCGCAAGCGGATCTAGCTAGACCGGAAACAAAACAACAGGCACGCCGCACACACTCGTTTGGGCTTGCGAGCCGGCTTTGAGTGGATGACGAGCGCGAGACGCTGAAATGGATCAGGACGCATGCCGCGTCCTGTTGCAAAAGTATGTGAAAAAACTACAAAGTTTGCTAGGACAAAAAGACCGTTAATCGCGCGATAAAAAAATTAACGCCGTTAAAATGGGTTTTGCGTTAACGCCGTTAATAACGCGTTTAACTGACAGCTCTAATTATTATTATTATTATTATCAATGTTGAAAACACTTGTGCTGCTAAATATTTTTGTGGTAACATGATACATATTTTTCAGGATTCTTTGAGGAGTAGAAAGTTCAAAAGGACCTCATATATTTAAAATAGATATATAAAAAAATAAGTAAAGTCACAGACCTTTGTTGGGAGAGTGAGTTTGCTGGATTATTCATTAAATATAGCCTAATTAATATTTTTTTGTTTGGTCCAGACCCTATACTAAATAAAAGCCAAACATCTCATCAGGATTTCATGTTTATATTCCCTATAATGTCTTAGTGAAAGTTGCTGTTAGAACAGTGGAAACATGTTCAGATCAGGCGTCTTACTTGGAAGGTGATTCTATACTATAACAGATACTGCCACATATGTTTACATATGGTGTCAGTGCAAGTGTACTGAGAATTGCAAGCCACACTAGGGCTGTGGTGGGGGTATAAAAGACAGAAAAGCACTGGCTTATATTCTCAGAGGCAGGAGTGCTGCTCCACACTGGACTCTGGCATTCCAGTGAAATGCGCACGTCACCGCTCTGATGTTTAACGAAGCAGTGCGCTCATTGGAAAATCATGTTTTCTCCAAATCAGAACGTCTTGATTGGACATCACAGGTGACGCCCACAAACAGACAAGGTGGAGTTTAATTATTTAACGTGACAAAAAGATGTAGCTGTCAGACTGAAAATACTGAAAAGATGTTAAAAGTACACAACAGTTCACTCTTTACTTAATGCATGCACTTTGGGAGTTTAACTAAATGAAATAATACTGTTTTTCTTTTCTTTATTTTTCTTTATTTTGTATCACATATTAACACATTAAATCAAATTCACTTCTTATATTAAAACTTTACATTATGATCACGAGTGAAGAAAAAAGTGTTCAAAACAAGCCCGAAACGGCACACGCGCGTGCAGGTTTGATGGCGCTTCGGTAGCTCGTGACAGCAGCTCCGAGTTTATAATCCAAATGGAAGCGAAACACGGGCGACCCATCCGTGATGAGAGCGGCGAGCAGGCAGCGGAGAGATTGAAAATGTGGATGTCGCCTTGGAAAAGAGAAATGAGCGGATCGAGAGAGCTGCGCGCTGACTGGAAGGAGAGCGAGAGAGATGGAGGCGGGGGGAAGTCTCTCTCAGCTCTGCGGGGACTGGAGCGCCCGTGCCCTGGACCGGCGGCGCAGTGCTGGCTAACAGTCAACCCTCCCCTTGTTCCACCACCACTTCCACACACAAGCAGCGACAGGTAAGATCAAACCAGCGCCTCATCCTACCGACCGTTTGGTAAACAAACCTTGAACGAATTCTTAAATGAAACAACTAAAAGAAAAAAAATCAAAATATTTTGACTTTAGTGGATGATTGGTTGATTTCGTTTGTGTTTAAATTCTCGTTGACTTGGTGCAAGGCAACAGGTACATTCCGAGTCGCCTTACCCGAATTTCCCGTATTGTGACTCGGGGAAAACATTCCCCGTTTATATATCAAACTCTTTCGCCGTGTTTAATCTCTGAATGTAACTCTAAAAGCCAGTAACCTAATTTTTAAGCGCGATAAGGGCACCTCTATCGTGTTTGGAGCCCTCGCGGTCGTCTTCATTTCCGAGTCAGGACTCCATGAGGCTCGTGAAGGAAAGAAACAGCCGCCTTTGGTTCGCCATCACGGAGCTCGGTTATCTCACAGTGTGGGCTCTTTTTCGCTTTTGTGAAAGCAAATTTCGCCATCACATCTGACATTTTATCGGCTATCTTTGATTAAGGAGCAAACCGGGTGAGTTCATAACCATTCGCTCTGGTTCTTCTCTCGGTGGAGGTGAATTGCACGCAGCGCGTGCATGGAGGGTAGTATGGCGGCTCTAGAACAGTCGTCACGCCAGGGAAGCGTCCTCTTCTCGGTTGTTACAATTTTCCATTGTGATTGTGAACAAAATGACATGTTTATTCACAGGATTGATTCATTTCTCACTTCAGTTGATCTCGACTGTCATAATTGTGCTTCAGTCACCGCTACTAAATACAAGTAACCGTATATTTCTTCCATTTCTAGTTTTGAAGCCTTTGAAGAGCCTGCTGCCTGCCATACGGCCGCACACCGTGCTTTCACCCCGCATTCCTCGTCACTCGAAAGTCGGGGTAAACAACACGATTTCTTTACGGTAAGAGGACCGCTTGGACACCGCTTAAAGTTATTTTTATATAACAAGATGTAATAAGGATTGATTTTGGCTGTATATTTTGGTGGGGGTTATTTTTGACGACTGTGGTTCAGCTCTCACCAAGGCTGGAGGGGATTCAATGCTAGTCATAGCCGGCTAGCTCCGGTGTAGGTCAAGTCATAGGTCGGTTTAACATTGTAACATTTTATTTCATAAAATGTAACGTTAGATTTGTAAGCTATTATTTGCAACAGTTCCACATGTAACGTTAGACACAGACACTATTAAAGCTATTTTTGAGTTTATAATCCAAGTTGGGTAAAGCAGAATTTATGTATTAAACGGCACTACTTATAAAATTTAGGAACATTTCCACTGCAAATGTAAACATTATTTTTAAATTGACCCTTATAAATACTTAAAACACTTATTTTGACGCATTTTGCCTCGAACCTAAAGCCCCGTTTTCAAAGCGTTTGTTAAAAAAAAGCGATTCAAATCCACAAAATAGTTTTTGTTTTGTCCCTCAGCATTTCAATTGTAGTAAAACTCGATTCTATTAAAGAATGGTATGATTATCCACTGATTCAAAGCATTTCATGGTGGTAAAATGCCCTTCACCCAGGGTCTGTTTTAAAGCTGGACTCTGCTGGCTCACGCGCCGCCATTACACATTCAGCGAAGCGGCGACGCCTCGCCCTGGAACAAGGCTCGTGCCATTTTGTGACTAATTCAGTCGGCTGACACATTTGCGAAACGACATCAGATTATGACTAGCCCTCCGTGTTCAACCATTTTAATACAGAGTCGCTGTGTGAATATAAAGGGGGGCGACCCAGAATGTGTCCGTGGCGGAAGCGGAGACCCGCGCCCAGTTGGTTTGGAGGCAGACTCTGGTGCTGCATGCTTTAGCAGTCACTCATGATGATCCCTGGCTGTGTTTCCCCCTCTCGACGGAGACCGAAAGCAGATCCCGATCCGTGGTCAGCTGGTCCGTCTACAGGCAGCTGCCTGCCTATCGCCCAAAATGCTCCTTCCTCCTCCTGTAGTACCTCCCAGTATCCACTCGTCTGCCGAAAATATAGTCCATTTTCTAGCTACTACACGAAACGCTCGCCTCGAAAAGCGCACTGGGTGTAGGAGAATCCGTTTCAAGTCTTAGTTCAGTAGACAAAATGGATGATTAGAAGGATTGGCTTGCTCTTGCTGGTGTCGACTGCAGAGTTATTTGAGATTTGAAACCGTCGCAAGCAATGGGCTCTGTCTCACGATGGAGCGTAAACGCTTAGGGGCGGTGTAATGAACATCAACCATTATGTGTCGGGCTGGATTTTATTTCCACTTTTCATACAACAATTCCTGGTTTAAAGAGAATTATTGAAAGCCAGGAAAAAAAACTTGGTATCAACTTAAGTCAGAAAAAAACATCCCTACATGAATGATGCGCTCTTTCTGTTATTTAATTATTTGATGCAGCATAATTCATTATTGTAAAAAAATAATAAAAAATAAATTGAAAACTAAATAGTGTTAAAGCCATGTAAGTACGAGTTTCAACCTTTTACCTCAACGTTTGTAATCCTTAACAGAATTATTTACTTTATTTGTTTTTCTCTAGAGTGATTAATCCTGACAATGAATGGAGAAATGGACTCCTCTGCTAAAGAGATCGGTAAGAAACATTAATCATTTAGATCAGTGGTTCTTAACTATTTATGATTATTATTATACATTTATATTTATCACCGTGAACAGTAATACATGTAACTTAATGGAAAAACTGTACAAGAAAATGTTGGATTCTAATTAAATACAAGTATTTAAAATATTTATTTGTGTGTGAATTGATTTTTTTCTTAGTCTGCATGAAGTGATATACTAGTACTCGGAGATCATTTTTGTCCTATTATTTTTTTATTGTTACAGTTTGGGAGCAGAGTGACCTGTTAAAGCTCTTGGATGCCATGAAGGTGAACCTGCCAGACAAGGATCTGTCCAAGTACAAGACGTCCGAGTCCCATTTGGACTGGGAGAAAGTGGCTTTTAACTCATACTCTGCGGAGATGTGCAAACAGAAATGGATGGAAGTTTCACGTGAGGTATGCTAGTCAGTGACCAATGGGTTTCAATTTTATGTTGTTATGATTAGAGAAACATGCATCACAAGTGTGTCTTTTTTAATTATTTTTTTATTTTTTTTAAATATTTGATTTTTTTTAAAATAAATTGTATATGACAAGTTATAGGATCAGATAAATGCAGTTGTCACATTAAGATTCCTGTTCCTGACTCAGATACGTAAATTCCGCACCCTCTCTGAACTGATCGTGGATGCACAGGACTACGTCAAAAATCCATACAAAGGAAAGAAGCTGAAGGTAGAAATTCTTATGGCGCAGTCCTGAAAGCTTGGATTAATATTTACAGATTTTGTCCTGTTTGTTATTTGGAGCAGCAGGAAATGCTAACTTTTTGTTTATTTATCTTCTGCAGAAACACCCAGACTTCCCCAAAAAGCCATTGACACCGTATTTCCGTTTCTTTATGGAAAAGCGTGCCAAGTATGCTAAACTACATCCAGAGATGAGCAATCTTGATCTCACAAAGATCCTGTCCAAAAAATACAAGGAGCTCCCAGAGCGTAAAAAAGTGAGTGCAGAGAAATTAAAATTGAAAAGAAAAAGCATTGGGTCTCTTAACATGTTTAAAAGTCCACCACGAGTATGTGATTTGCATAAGTGGTTTCAGTTGTTCCTAAATTTGTCTGTAAATTTAGAATACATTTTAGAATGAAAGTTGATTAATCAGGTTATTTTTTTGAAAACTATTGTATGCAGACTGCATGCACAAATTTGTTTGCATACATGCTTAGTAAATTAGATCCATTGTCTGTAAATATTTTTTAAGAACTACTACAAAATGGAAATTGTTATGGATTTTTAAATTTGGAAATTGATTTTATAGGGATATTATAATGGTACATTAAAGGTTAAGGATGGATCTGGTGTTCAGTTGATTTCAAATCTGTTGCTGCTCTCTAGTCCCTTTGAAAAGAAGAAAATATTTTCTATTTGGTCTGGATCAGCTATTGTTTTGAGTAGTACCTTTCTAGATCAGTCAACAAGGCATTCATTGTTTTGTCTGACCTGTTTGTTCTGTCTGCATCTGACGTCAACAGGAGAAATATGTGAAAGATTTTCTCTAGAAAAAGAGTCTTTCATGATCAGCATGATGAAGTTCAGGTGAGTGATTCATTGAGACTTTATCATCTCATGTACATTTCTAAATGATTGCTTCTCTAAAAAAGTGTTTATTTGTGTTTTATCAGGCAGGATCATCCCGACCTTCTAGAGAACGTTAACAAGAAGTCCAATGTTCCAGAGAAGCCCAAGACACCCCAGCAACTGTGGTACAGCCATGAGAAGAAGGCCTTTCTCAAAGGACGCCCAGATGTAAGCTCTACGCACACTCGCTCTAGAATTTGCTGCTGACTTCTTCATACACATGAATGCTGTAAAACACTTGTGCTTATACCTCTCCAGGCGACCACCAAAGACATCAAGGATAGTGTTGCAAAGCAGTGGCCACAGCTGTCAGACAAGAAGAGGATGAAGTGGATCATGAAGTCTCTGGAGCAGCACAAACTCTATGAGGTAAAGATGCTTGCATTTTCCACTGCCTGTTTGCCTGCAGGTAGCAAGCTTTTCTCTAATGTTTGATCTTTCCCGTATTTGTTTAGGTGACAATGCGCGAAGTTTATCCAGCAGCACCCAGAGTTGAACATCACGGAGGAGGACATCGTCAAATCCACTCTGACCAAAGCAGAGAGACAGCTCAAGGACAAGTTTGATGGGCGGCCGACAAACCACCTTCGATACGTTTACCTGATAATAGCAATATATACTTTCTCATATTCCTGGACATGTCATGTTTGTTTTCTCCTTTTCTTTCTTGCCCTATTATGGTATTAATCTATTTTAGTACTTAAAGACTTATTTCAGTTACAGAAAGTGTTTTTTAATAGGTTTATTTAATGATAATTTCTTGAATGAGTTTTATTTATTTATTTTTTTTGTCTCATTCTGTTTTTGTTTTGTTTTTTCCTCTCAGGAATGGTTACTCAATGTTCTGTGCTGAGCTTATGTCCAGTATGAAAGACGTCCCCAGTACGGAGCGTATGGTCATGTGCAGCCAGCGCTGGAAACTCCTCAAACAGAGCGAGAAAGATGCTTACCAAAAGCGCTGTGAACAGGTTTGTAACACTCTCTTATTTTGCATCCTTCCATCTGTTGATCAACCATCTATTAAAATAAACGGTAACGCTTCCTTTTACAGTCCAGTTACCCATGTAAATACTATGTACTTATTTTAGTAACTACAATTAATGGGTAATAACTAGTACTAACCCTGAACCTACCCCTAAACCTACCCCTGTTCCATGTACTTACCTTATATTAGCCAGTACTTTCTTGGTAAGTACACTAAGTACTGTAAAAGGAAGCGTAACCAAATAAACAGGCCAACATGGATACATATGTAAGATTTTTTTTGTCACTTTAATATTCATTTTTTTTCTCTACACAGAAAAGAAAGAATATGAAGTTGAGATGAATCGCTACTTATTAAGTAAGTATACATTTAACAGACCCTCTAGCTCTCTGTTTGTTTATTGTTTGAAAAAATGTCGGTTGCACTTTATTTTAAGGTGTCTGTGTTAGTGTACATTTATACATTTTAAGTGCTGAGTGATATTAAGTAACTACATGTACATACTATATGGTTTGCTTATGGTTAGTTGCATGTTATAATGCTTAATTTTATAGTTATTACAATAGTAACTACATGTAACATATGTAACAATGACACTGTCAAATAAAGTATTAACCCAATTTGCTACTTGGTTTGCATTTTAAACATGTTGCCTGTGTATCCCAGAGTATCTCAGAGGAGGAACAGCAGAGAATAATGTCAGAACAGAAGATGGGCAGCTTTAAAAGGGGAGGTGGTGGCAGCAGCCCCGCTTCTGAAAAGAAGAGCGCCACTGCAAAGGTTAGTTCACCTGTCAATCATCTTTGGGATATTGAGGGATTGTTACTTAAATGAGCTTACTGTAACTTGAACTTCAATTCCTTAATGCCTTTCTGTTCTTTTTTTTTTCCTCTTTGTTAATTTTAACAGTCTGCAGAGAAGCCCAAGCCCCCTGTGTCTGCAATGTTCATTTTCTCAGAAGAGAAGCGCCCAAAACTTCAACAGGAAAGGCCTGATCTTTCTGACATGGAGCTCACCAGACTTCTAGCCCGCATGTGGAACGAGCTTTCTGACAAGAAGAAGGTAATAAAGACACATTAGTGACCCAGAGATGTTATGATCTTTCTATCACTGTATTAACTGACTAAATTGGTTGGCTTGAATGTTTAATCATTCTTTATAGGAGAAGTATAAAACTCTGGAGATGACGCTGAAGGCAGACTCTGAAAAGCAGAGCAAAGAGGACAAAGGGAAACTACCAGAAACACCCAAAACAGCTCAGGAAATCTGGCAACAGAGCGTCATTGGAGACTATCTCGCCCGGTTCAAGGTATGAAATCATGTGCAAGAAGTTAAATTATCTAGACTACCTTTCAAGAGTTTGGGGTCAGATTTGTTCAGTGTTTCTTACAGAAGTCTAGTACCAAGGCTGCATTTATTTGATTAAAATGAGTAATCAAATATATATATATATATATATATATATATATATATATATATGTATATATATATATATATATATATATATAGTTTAAAAAAACCTATCAATTGACTATCAATATCCCTTACATGACTCATTTTTATAAAAAAAAATGTATTGGTGAAAACAGACTTAAGGAACAGGCTCTTTGGTAATGTTTGCAGCATATATGCTTAGCATCAGGGGTGTTTGTTGTTTGGACAGACCCACTGTTAAAAACATCCTAAAGGAAACACTGTACCTCTTCTCATTTTAACTTTTCTGAAACATTAACCAAGATGGCCTAGTATTGTTGTAGATATGAGTTTTTCCATCTTAATTCTTAACATAATCTGACTGAGGAATATTAGACAAGTAAATATTGTAACTGTGGTCAAATGTAATTTATCCTATAAATTTTACTTTATCAGAAAAATGTCCAATTCAGTTAGCGAATTATCATCAATTTGACTACACAGATACTAATTAAACTAAACTGAGCTAGACAAAGGCATCTTTGAATTCAATAATGAAATGCCTTTAACTGAAAATTAAATATTTAATCTTATTAGACATTACTGACACTCTATCCTCCAATTTGATACTAGTAAGTGCTTTGACACAATCTGTATTAAAAGCAATTAATAAATAAAGGTGACTTGACTTCATGCTGATCCAGTGAGCATTGTTTCTGCGTGTGATGCATGTACATTTGCGCATCAAATTATGTTAATTAATTAACCAGCATTTATGACTGATGAGCATTGCATTTGTTACAGTATGTTTTAATCTTTGATAACGGGAGGTAAAAAAATACAACGGATCATGTTAGCTCTGGTCCAGTGAAAAAATATTAACAGATAGAACTCAGGACATTTTTGTTCATGTAAAATATAACCTCATTGTCATGTCCTAGACTTGTTATATTTAGCTTTACATAAGAAATACCCCCTTAATATTGTGGCACTTTTTTTCTCTGTGGTATTGAAAATGGTTTCGATATTGATATTTTTCAAGGTATCGTATCAAAGTTAGAAATTCTAGTATGGTGGTGACAGAACTATATTCTGATGATTTGGTGCTCAAGAAACATTTCTTATTATTATCTTTATCGACTTTTTGATTAATAGAAAGTTAAAGAGAAACATTTATTTGAAATAGAAATATTTTGGAATTATAAATGTATTTTTTACACTTGATCAATTTAGTGTTTCCTCTCTAAATAAATCATTAATTACTTGTTTAAAAAAAGAAAAATTCCTGCCCTCAAACTTTTAAATGGGACTCTATGCCTAGTTTTTTTCTTAAACAGACAACATGAAGCAGTCCTGCCCACCAATGGCTGCACAAATATTTCTACCATAGAAATATTTACTAATCTCTCCCTCTTCTTTAAATGTCAGAATGATCGAGCAAAAGCTCAGAAAGCCATGGAGGCCACCTGGAACACCATGGAGAAGAAAGAGAAGATCATGTGGATCAAGAAGGCGGCAGAGGACCAGAAGAGATATGAGGTGAGTCCAGGCAAATCCAAACAACATTTTGTGATAGCCAAACTACATTTAGTTAGTACAGTATGTGATCATGTTTCTACAACCTACATTTTTCTTTAGATCAGGGAAAACTTTTTATAGGAAGATTTCAAACCCTTTTTTCATTCTTCTGTTTTATGCAGAGAGAGCTGAGTGAGATGCGATCACCTGCCCCAGTCTTTATCATGGGGAAGAAAATGAAATTTGATGGGGAACCTAAGAAACCACCCTCGTAAGTTCATTATGTGTGTCTGAGTGTTGGTGTGTTTGAGGAAACTCAATGTTTCTTACCTTCCCACTTGTTCTAATCGTGTTCTCTTCACCTGTGGCAACAGTAACGGTTATCAGAAGTTCTCTCAAGAGATGCTGTCAAATGGTGAGCTGAACCATCTGCCCATGAAAGAGCGCATGGGTGAAATCGGAGGCCGCTGGCAGCGACTCCCTCAGAAAGAGAAGGACCATTACAAAAGGATGGCGGAGGAGAAACAGAGGCAGTACAGAGTGCTTCTCGAGCAGTGGCTTGCGGTACCTAATATCTTTATTATAATTATTTTAGACCAACACAAATTTGAACAAGTTTGTACGTTTTGAATTCAAGGATATTAAAATGATTTTCTCCCTCACAGAGTATAACACCACAGGAGAGAGCCGTGTATAAAGAATATAACTCACTGGTAGGTCATAAATGTGCATGTATTTCACTCTATCTGCTCAAAATAAAATAATTAATTTATTCGTACGATTTTCTGTAATGAATCGCAGAAAACTCACATTAAAGTTTTTTATCTTTTTTTATTTTTTATAATTGTACATTTATTCTCCAAATTAATGTGGAAACAACAAAGACAGAAAGAACATTTTCAGCATAACGTGAAAACTTTCTTTCTAGCATAACCGATACCAATACTGCTACTGATGTGTCGATGAAATAGATATTTTTCTCAATTTAGCTGTAATAGCAATTCAAGCATTACAGTATAATTTGATTTTAACGTTTATTAGGGTTTAATAAATAAAACAACTTTTAATTTAAATTAACTTAAAACAATCTTTTCATAAACCCATGATAATTAATCTCACATTTACCTGCCCTTCATTTTATCATGGCTCAATTTTTTTTCTTTTGGCCCAGTCACATAGAAAAGTTTATATATTTACTTGCCCTGTCAAAATCCACAAAAAGTTATGTTTTTGCCCCATGTAACCTTGTAAACAGTGCTTTAAGATGTTCAGGTAGGTCTCAACGAGTACGAATATGTACAGATATTGAATAAAGTTATCAAACTAATAAATTATAAATTAAGTATAGATCAATCCTTATTAAAGCTACAAAAGTTATTCAGTTCGAGAGCAGTGAGAGTGATTTTTCTCTTCTTTTGTTCTTTGATTATCCTTAATGACACACTGGTCACTTTAAGACCTGTATCACACAACGCAGATCTGACTTGCATCCCGTTTTCTTACAACTCTTACGTTCATTTAAGACTTGTGAGGATACTCAACTGAAAAATCAATCGCATGCTTTGAATTGATGTATGTTAGATTTCAACTTAATATAAAACTTGTTCCTTTTTAATTTTTTTTCTTACACTTTTCTTCTTCAGAAACGGAGAAGCACAATAAAACCTGGTGGCACGAATGCTAAAGTGAAACCCAAGGCCAAAGTATCGGTGAGTTTGATCGTACAGTCTCAAAGGGATACGCCACTTTTTGGGAATAGGCTCATTTACAACTTCCCCAGAGCTAAACAGTTGAGTTTTACCATTTGTCTGGTTCCTGATATTCTTCTAAATATCAGAAAATCGGCTGAATGGATTAGAAAACGGTAAAACTCAACTGTTTAACTCTGGGGAGTTGTAAAATGAGCCTATTTAAAAAAAAAGTGGAGTCTCTCTTTAAATGGCTCTGTTGGCCACTATAATTTTTAGCAGCATGTTCTGATTATTCTGTATTGTTGGTGACCTCGTCCAAAGGAAGACGAAGAGGAGGATGATGATGACGACGACAACGATGATGATGAAGATAAGGAATCTATGACGAATCATCCTCTGATGACAGTGATGACGATGATGATGACGACGATGATGACGAAGATGATGTAAGAGATTTTGGGGGGAACTATGATTAGTGATTAGGGGTGGGCAATATAACATAAAATCTTGTTTCAGAATATCTTTTTTTTTTACCAATAACTATACATCACACTATAGTTCTAGTTATTTTATTTTAAATTAAGAACAGAAGCATATTACAAACAATAGGAAACAATTGAAATTCCATGTGGGTTTTTTTTACTTTTTTTTATTTTCTCGTTCATGCATGTTTCTGTCACTCTAAAGTGTCAATAACATAGTACTGTGCTATGTATATGTGTGTGTGTGATATATATATATATATATATATATATAATATTTAAAACAGTATTTACATGCTGCAATATCAATGATTTAGCAAAATCTCTAACTCTAAAGCATGATAATGCCACAATACATATAGTCGATACCGCTGATCCCTATTAGCAATAAGAATGCATTTGTTAATCCCAAAAAAAATTGACTGAAAAGCTTTCCAAATTGACTTTTAGAATGAAGACATAGAGGATGAAGAGGTGGAGGATAAGGAGAATAAAACAGAAAGCAGCAGCAGTGCTTCCAGCTCTGATTCATCGGGTTCAGACTCGGACTGAACCAAAGCCGAGTCAGCCTGAGCCCACAGACTGCCAGAAACGCTGTGAAACTGAGCCATGAGCCGAGGGTCTGAGCCTGCTCTGCACTGCGCTCTTCCCACCACAGGAGGGGGCTCACCCCGCTGTCACACATCTGCGCCGCCTCACACAGTCTTTTCCTTCTCTACTGTTCTCCCCTGCACTTTGGCTTTTATTCGTTCCTCCCTCAAAGATTTTGCTTGGCAGGTTTTAAGGCATTTTAGGCAAAACACACGATGACAGCATTGTCTAAATTCCTCCTGACACCTCCGCTCACAAGAAAAAAGGGGTTTAGTGCTCTGCTATTGGCTTGTAGTCCGTCATGAGGTGTTAAGATGCCCTGCTTTTATACTTTAAAGGTAGGAAGACCGAAGAGCATCAGGTGCCATTTTCTTTTCTGTAAGTGAGCCAAAGAGTCTTTTAGTTTCACTGATTATTTCGGGAGGTACAGGGGACCAAATAATTGCACTCTGAAGAATGTCTGCTTCTTTTCCTCTGTCTGTACCTCTCCTGTTCTTCCTAGGAGTGTTGCTCCACTCCTTTTCCTGCTCCCTCCATTTTTGCTTTGGTGTTTGTTTTAGCTTCTTCATTTCAAAACAAATGTGGTATTTTCAGGAAAAATGAAGCCATTTTGAATGTCCGCCCCATGGACCTAGTTGGTTCTCGCATCTCGGTTCTTGTTCACAAGGCGTTGGTGCGTTGCTTTTACCTGCACCTGATGCCGGGGTTAAAGGTGAAAATGGACTATTTATTTTTGTCCTGTTATAGGAATGCTGCCCGTTGCAGTTTTGTGATATGGATGTGATGAAGCCACAGCAAACGGGCTGTTCATTCAGTTAATAAAAACGACTGATGTTACATAATGAGGGTTAGTTAATCGGTTAATTGTTCTGCAGCATAAGCAAAGTTTGTTTGGAAAGTTGCTTTTGATTTTTGCAGATTGGGCACCAAATGTTTTGTTTTTTGTGTTCTTTTGTTGATAATGGTTACATATTGTTTGAAGCTGACTTTTGTTTTGTTCCTCTTTCCAACCACTGTTTTATTTGGTGCTCCAAAGAATTTTTCTTTTTAAAACGTGATTGTTATGTTTTAAATATGATGGATGTGAGTTACCCCACAATTCAGTGCACTTATGATAGAATCCAGTGTTCTTTCAGTATTTCTCTTGCTTCATTTTACCCATCAGTCCATAATGGTAACCACTTCACAGGTTTTTCACGCACCAGCTTAAGGAATGTAATGGAGATGTTTCATTTCAAGAGAGGGGTATTGTTAATGTGTTGTGTGTTATGTACATATGAACAGTTTTGATGGTGAGGGTATATTCTCTCATTTCAATATCCTGGCCTAAAATGGCAATTTAACTAATTTGTAACCCACAACACAGCTTTTTGCGCTGAGCTACGACCTTTTACTTAGTCTTTTTTACGCAACCCTCAAATTGACAGGGGCACTGTAAATTAATTTTTCATATCAAATGTTCAACCCTGATAATTTGCATAAGACGAGCAAATAATTTTGATTTGGTGGGGATTGCTGTGAAAAAGGTTTGCTGTACCAGACTTGTAATCTATTCTAGTGCCCTACATGATTAAGGCCTGTATTCTGCATAAAGTTCTTGGCTCAGTTTGAAAAACATAATTTGGTTATAGATGATTTGAATGATGGGCCGGGATTCAACCTTTCAAGATTTGTTGATATTTTGTAGGATTTTGAGACTTGCAAATAGACTTGGGTTGGGTTCAGTGCTGTTGTAAGGTATTTGTACATATTGCTTGATTTCTTAATTATTTTTTTTTCCTTTGTAATGAGTGAACATTATTATGTTTGTATTTTCAGTTTGCTACGCAATATACTGCTGTAGCCAAGAACGAAGTTTGACAATTGGGGACATGTTTTTAATTTGGTAAGTTTTAGTTATTGTTTCTTTACCCCTCCACGTGTTTGTTTATTTTTAGAAATGGCACACAAAAAAGAGAGAAAAAGCTTAAATTTGTAATACAGATTTGAAACATTTGGAAGTTTTCTATTAGCAAGAGATGTTATATCCCTGCAATTTACAATTTGAGCAAATAAACCTTCTCTTAAACAGTTGCTCTGTTTCTGTTTTATTTCCTCTCTCTTGTATTTATATATGAAGAGTTCAGATGCAAAAGCCTCTAAATGCCATTGGAAATTTTCTTCTAAAATGACCATTTTTATCTAGCTTGTATATTTAAGTTCAGTAATTTCACTTAAATGACAATTAATAGGTAATCTTCATTGCCATTTAAGTGAAATTACTGAACCTAAATATACAAGCTTGATAAAAATTGTCATTTTAGAAGAAAATTTCAAATGGCACTTAGAGGCTTTTTTATTTTATACACACACACACGCATTAATACTAATTCAAGGCAGCAGAATCGATGTGTCACCCAAGATCGGTTTTAGACTAGTGATGCCTAACTGGAGCCAAAATGGCAGCGTTGGTTTATTTTCAAACATCATCTGTACTCGAGTGACTTAATCAACCAGGCATTTAATCGTTTATAATATTTCCATTATCTTAAAGATAACATTTCCATTATCTTCCGAAGTACGTTCGTTTTGAGCATATTTGTTCCATGTCGTCTTTAAGAGAACAGCGGGTCTGTGAATGACAAGAACCGGCCCGTTCAGTCTGGGTAAGTAGAAACACAATTTAAACGAGTAGCGCGAGTCGCGACAAATATGCTTTACAGCGCGCGGCGTCAGTTAATACTTTGTTCCACATTTTCCTGTGGTTTTGAAACAATGTTGCCAAAACCCGCCTGTGTGAACAGGGCAGTGCTCTAGTCGTACCTGTCAACTATGTTACATTGACAGTATGTTCAACTGTGTTTAATCGTTATTAGCTTTACATACGCAGTGGTTATTATCTGGACTGGTGTTTTTTCTGGATAATTGCAATGCCCGCCCATGTTCACACATTATTCCCACTTGTTGAGAATAGCAAAAAAATAAAAAAAAAAAATAAATACATGAAAATAAAACGTTATGAAAGGGTCGTTATAGCCTAGAAACATTTAATGAAGAATAAACAATTTACGCTGTGCACACATTATCATGCTTTAAACGACTGTAAAAAGTATTATCAAATGCTGATATTTTGATATGCTATCTTATTTCCATGGTTGTTTGTATATTTGACTGTGATGTAATGTGCTTTGTGTTTTTCAGTGTTTTCCACCCATTCTCTATTGTCGACAATGAGAGATCCTCTACAATAGTTGCTGCAAATGAAAATGGAGGATATGTCTCTGTCAGGCCTGGATAACACCAAGCTAGAGGTAAAGGATTACAGAGAATAGGTCTCATTATGAAACATGCAGAACAGTGTGTATATTTATTCTAAAAACTAAATTCCTAAATAAAAACTGTACTTCTGAATGCATCTGTTTACAGACGAATGGTTTAATCCAAGCTCACCACTAAAATTCACATTGCCAGAGACAAAAATTGTGTGTGCGCTTTATCCCGGCCCTGAAAGTAGTCCGTGTGACATAATAAATATGATTTCATATGATCAGTTTAACTCGTATGATATATATTCTTTTTTTGTAGGCCTTGGCTCATGACGTTTACTCTGACCTAGTGGAAGATGCCTGTTTAGGGCTGTGCTTTGAGGTGCACAGGGCGGTCAAACAGGGCTATTTCTTCCTGGATGACACGGACCAAGAAAGCATGAAGGATTTCGGTTCAGTCAATCACATTGTAACACAAAAATACACAAATTCATTATTTCTAAAGCCTGCAATGCATGCTTTTGAAATGTGTCACTAGTTTACTGTATGCTCTCATATTGATATAGAAATAGTGGACCAGCCAGGTGTAGACATCTTCGGTCAGGTGTACAACCAGTGGAAGAATAAGGAGTGCGTGTGTCCCAACTGCAGTTCGGAGTATCGCGGCCTCTCGCTTTGCTCCTCATCTGGAGAAGTGTCTCAGGATGGGCCGCAACAGTAGCCGAATAGCCAACCGCAGGTCAACTATTTAGCTCACTTATACATGTAAACTAACATGAACATTTGTTTTAACTAGCAGTAGCAAATGTTAATACATGCTATAAGAATGTATTGCTCATTGTTAGTTAATAATGCATTAAGTAATGTTAACCTTTAAATGGTTAAAGGTTAAATGGTTCTAAGTGTTTCCTTTAAAGTGAGTTTTTCTCATTAGTAAATGCATAGACATTATTCGAAAAAGGGAATGCTTAAATGAATATTTGACCAAAACTATTTAATCACCCATATCATTACAAATCTTTTTCCTTATTTTTATTTTTTATTTCTATGTGATTTTGTTCAATTGACACATGCTGGTGGAAAAAATATGAAAAGTTGGGTGTGGGGGGACACATTTCTAACCATTATTTTCCAAAGATAACATGTGGACTTTCTGCCAGATGGAGAGAATTTATTTTCCCCTGAGGGAAATTTCTAGTGACGTTTCAAAGCATTGAATGCTCTTTTTACAGAATAGCCAGCAGCAACAACACAAGCAAGTCAGAAAGTGATCAGGAAGACAATGACGATATCAATGACAACGACTGGTCCTATGGTTCAGAAAAGAAAGGTGAGCTCATCCAGTCTGTCTTTCTTTTTCCCTCACTTCCCACACCACGTTTTCGCCTGCAAATGTGCCCCATTGTTTTGTTTTATTTAATGTAGCCTGGATTTCAATAATCACTAATAACAGTTTATTAACCTTTTATTTTCACAGCCAAGAAGAGAAAGTCAGAAAAGGTATACAACTTTTTTGAGACATGCACTTGTTAGAAATGCAAGCCGAATATTCTTAATTATAACACGTTCATTTTATATTTTTGTAAATGTAAAAAAAAATGATAATAATTAAATATTGAAAATGGTATTAAAATAAATCTTTGTGTATCTTAGAATCCAAACTCTCCTAGGAGATCCAAATCCCTAAAGCACAAGAATGGTGGGTTTTATTCTGATTGGATTTAGCAGTTGTTTATCCACTCAGTGCACTATTTGACAGACGTCAGGCTTCACTTGAACATGTTATGAGTGTCTTTTTGTCTCACTGCAGGAG
This sequence comes from Hybognathus amarus, assembly GCA_030378365.1. Taxonomy (NCBI): domain Eukaryota; kingdom Metazoa; phylum Chordata; class Actinopteri; order Cypriniformes; family Leuciscidae; genus Hybognathus; species Hybognathus amarus. Next base: position 348,017 of record JAQIUQ010007630.1, read on the forward strand.
AGCTCAGCAGCAGTGTAAATCCAGACCTGTACAAGGTGAGATGGTTAGCTAAAGTATTTGAACATTTATAACTTTGGTTATCGCTTACACTGTTGCATTAATAACTATAGTATTACAGTAATGTTGTTTCACTTTCCCACTCATGTAGTATAACTACAGCTCTGGCATTAGCTATGAGACCTTGGGACCCGAGGAGCTGCGATCCATACTGACCACGGTAAGCAGCTCATTCTTAGACTATTTACCATACAATATTTTTCTAAATTAAAAAATAAATGCTAACAAAAATGTAAATAATAATAAATTCCAGAGCAGATGCTCATCAGTTTCCTACACATTATGTTTAGGCTTACAAATAAAAGTCGTATAATTAACACATCCTTTAAAGGGGTCATGAACTGGCTTTTTAAATTTTATTTTATTGTTGTCCGATGTCAACTTATGACGTTCGCTTGGTTTTTGCATTCAAAAACATCAAAATGAATAAGTAACAGGCTATTTTGTACCCAAGTTGTGAGCCTACCTGAAAAACGGTCGGTTTTTATGGGCGTGTCGCACTGAAGACTTGGAAATAAACGCCCACTGCTGTGAGTGGATAACAGTTTTGCATATTTTAATGAGATTAACTCACCCGTCGATACACGTGGGGAAAGCGTCCAATGTTGTAAAATGGCAACCAGATTCGCCCATACATGTTCGACCAAGAGTCCGTGTGTTGTACAATTCCTGTCAGATCCAACATAGACGGCACAACACCGTTCTTTACTCTTAATCGGTCTGCAAATCCAGTCTTGTTTACAAAACAATCCTCAGTGAAATTAAACGAACAGACAACGATGTTTTACCCTCATCAGCTGGAACGTTATTAAAAATAAAGTTTATCCATGCAGTCCTATTGGAATCCAGAGGAAGCTTATGCAGCGACTGTCTTCCACAACCAGGCACTGCACAATATTCTGTATTGCTCGGTAGCTCGATCCGGTTTGTCATCACGAGGTAGGCATGTAAGTTACTTAGCTATGCGTCATGCGTGTAATGCGCGAATCGGTTAAACCGGTCGTCTTGATGCAGGCGTTGATCTTCTTCTGCGGGGGTGGTGTTTTATCCTCTTTGACGTCATATTTTCCCACTTTTAAAAAGTCGTTTGCTGAGGCTGGTGTCAATAAAAGCTTTTATTGGACTAACAAGGACGTTTTCAGTTCTGAAACTTACAGGATATTCTTATAATATAATGACCTCTTAGATGTCAAAAGCTCAAGGAAAATTTGATTTCACAGTTCATCACCCCTTTAATTATTAATTACAGTGGAAATAAAATTAATTTAATTAATCTTCAAAAAAAATTATTCTTAAAAATAAATGACTAATTTTGTTTATTTATGTAATATCCTATCTTTTATTTGGACTCTTGACATTTTTTGCATCATATATAGGGTTGGGTATCGTTTGAATTTGAACAATTCTAATTTCCGATTCCGTTTCCTTGTTTTCGATTCCGGTTACGATTCTTCTATTTCTGATTCTTTTAAGAGGCAGGGTCAAAAAAAGTTTAGCTAACCTTGCTAACCAACGGTCTTTCTGAAGAAATACTCATTCTGTCACAAATATTCCTTTTGTCACAAATTTTGCATTTTGCTGAGATTTCGTTATTTTTAGAAAAGAGAAGCCACACTTTGGACCGCTGACGTAAGCTACTCATGTTCGACTTGCGCGGTTATGCTACCATGCTTAACACTTCCGGTAGATGCTTCTTCATTGGTGTTGTTCAGCGGTTTCTTCTTCCAGTCGGCGGACTGTGAATATCGAAACTAAGAATCGAAATTTTAACTTTTGAACGATTCTGGAAAAACGAAAAGTTTGTCCCGGTTCCACTCGATTCTCGATACCCAACCCTAATCATAAAGCTGTTTAAGTTTATAATGCAGGTAAATTCTTTATTGTGTTTTGAGAATATATACCTGTCAATTTATACCTTATATTACCTGACAATTTATACCTTATAACTTATATTTTTTTGTGTGTTTTGTTAACCCAAATTATTTTATATGGATTCAGTGGTAAATTCATGTGAAGTGTAATCAAACTTTTCTCTATATTAAATAGACATTTAAAAAATGTCCTTAATATCTCTATAAAGGACAGTCAACTGATAGATTGGCCGTTCACAATTATTAGGATCAGCTGGTAAATGTGCTTATTTGACCACTTTTCAGAAGTAGTACTTTCCCCCTTTTGTCATTTACAAAACCTACCCAAAATCATTACATTGTATTATTGTTTTTATTACTCCACATTGATCAACCACTACAGTTTCCCTCTTGCTAACAGGCCTTCTTTTTCTTCAGCAATGTGGGGTTGTATCAGAGCACACTAAGAAGATGTGTACTCGGTAAGAATTCAATCCATATTTGTGAACTAATAACTACACTGTAAAAAATATTGTTGGTTTAACTTAAAAAAATAAATAACCTGGTTGCCTTAATTTTAAGTTCATTGAAATGGAAAAACTGAGTTAATACAATGAAGGAGATTGATTTAATCATTAGAAACTCAAAATATTATGTTATCTGAACTACATAAATGATTTAAGTTGATTTGACAAAAGAAAAAATGTTATGATTACAAATCATGAAAATATATTTTTACAGGAAATTCGTAAAAAAAAAAACATCTGTGATTTTTACAAATGCACACTGTGGTACTGTGGCTCTCAGTCTACTGACATTTAGAGCTTCTTTCCATTACCTTATTGACTATGAATGAGCAGTCACCAAGTTTGTCTTTCCTTGGCCAGCAGAAAAATAGTATTTTTCCACAGCAGGCATATATTATGACTGAGGAATACAAATTTGCTACTAAAACATCTGTGAAACCTGTCTATGAGATTTAACCCATTCAGACCCTGCGTCCTTTACAATGGACAACACATGTCAGCCCCTTTTTTTAACTTCTATAGCCTTTCACAATGGACAAAACGGTCAATATCTCGGAAATGATCGAGTCCCAGCCCCCTTGGTCCCAGAGTTATAGCTTTTTTTTGCATCGAAAAAGTTCGACAGGGTTAGTTAGTTTTGTTAAAAACTAAAACGAGAATATTTGAGTTTCTCTGATCTTCTTGAAACTCTGGATTCTGAGCCCTGAGTGCAAAAATGGAGTCTCTAGACCCTTCCAGAGCTGAGATATTGAGAAACCACGTAGCATTTATGCCATTATAAAAATAGTGGGTTATTGGACAAAATAGTGGATTTGTGGACACGTGGTTTTTAAACTTAGCTTTCAAAATTTTGGGATGAAAACTATTTTACTGCACTTAGGGAGGCCCCCTGAGTCTGTGGCACCAAGGGCCGTCCCGAAATTTCACCGTCCGTGAACCCACTATTTTTATAAGGGGATAAAAACCAAGCGGCAACATTCTAATCTGAAAGCTGAAGCCTACCCGGAAGTGCGATAAACTGCAATACATCTCAGAATCCGCTAGAGGCCGGTCCAAAAAGGGAGCAAATATCCATAGACGTCATGTTAAAATATCTGTTTCACAGCATAAATTCATATGTTTACAGTTTGGTCCCATGGATTTTATTGTAATCTTCAATATGTTCTGCGTCCCTGACAACTGTGAGGGGGTGAATTTTTTTCTAACTCGTTAGTTTAGATCATATTTAGATATAAAATGTATGACAAATAAGGGTGGTTAACTTTGATTGACAGCTTATAACGGACTGCGCCGAGTGAATTTGACGTCTCGGCCATGATCTGACACAACACATCATACCACCTCTGTATCCTTTCTAAAACTTTTGTATTTTGTATTTCCCAAGATTTTCCAGTATGGCGCCGCCCATACCCCCTTAAACAGCTTCAAACTCATTCTTCAGAGAGTCTATGGGTGACGTCACAGACGCTTTGTCCATATTTTTTACAGTCTATGATATAAAATGCTACGTGGGATCTCAATATCTCAGCTCTGGAAGGGTCTAGAGCCTCCATTTTTGCACTCAGCTCTAAGTCCCATGGCCCTCTATAAGAATCCAGAGTTTTGAGAATATTGGAGAAACTTAATTTCTTGCCCTGAAAAAAACGAACAGGGGTACCCCTTTTAGTTTTTTGGGTTCGAAATTTTAAGTTTCTCTGATCTTCTTGAAACTCTGGATTTCTAATAGAGGGCCATGGGACTTAGACCTGAGTGCAAAATGAAGGCTCTAGACCCTTCCAGAGCTGAGATATTGAGATAGCACGTAGCATTTATGCCGTTATGAAAATAGTGGGTTATTGGACAAATAGTGGGTTTGTGGACATGTGGTTTTTAAGCTTAGCTTTAAAAATTTTGGGATTAAAACTATTTCACTGCACTCAGGGAGGCACCCTGAGTCTGTGGCACCAAGGGCCGTCCCGAAATTCCACCGTCCACGAACCCACTATTTTTATAAGGGGATAAATGCTACGTGGTATCTCAATATCTCAGCTCAGGAAGGCTCTAGAGACTCAATTTTTGCACTCAGGTCTAAGTCTCATGGCCCTCTATCAGAATCCAGAGTTTTGAGAAGATTGGAGAAACTTAATTTCTTGCCCCCAAAAAAATGACAGGGGTACCCCTTTTAGTTTTTTCGGGTTCGAAATTTTGAGTTTCTCTGATCTTCTTGAAACTCTGGATTCTGATAGAGGCCATGAGACTTAGACCTGAGTGCAAAAAATGGAAGCTCTAAAAAAATCATTAGAATGACTTATTTAACAGCAAGAATGTAAATAAATGAACAAAATCAAATGCCTTTTGGAGTGAACCATTCCTGTAATGAATCCTGTGTCATGTGATCAGAAGTAAGGTAACCGGGTACAGTTAGGAGGACAGTTTTTCACTATTAAATTTTAGTTTGTGTGTGTGTCAGTTTTCACTGTTAAGTGTGTGTGTGTGAGTGTGTGTGTGTGTGCTGCTTTAGAGCCAAAGATTAATTGTGCATGTGATGTGTGAACACATGATCATTTCCATTTACACAAATGAAAAAGATCATGTTTTGTTGGGACTGATTTTAAGGAACACAACTGGCAACTCCATATAAACCCCAATTTTTTGATTGGTGTCCACTTTTCAGTTTTCTTACCCTTGTCATTTCAATTGGACATAAGAGTACACTTTCCAAATTGAACGGTCATAGGTTGTTTCAAAGCACTGCCTGTTTTTACGAAGCAAGAGACTTTTTGAACATCATCCTGCACTGAAACCCCTTTCCCTAATTGCTAATATCTAACCCTAGAGCATATTTGAATCCTGCTGCCGGTGTTCACCTCAGTCTCTCGCCCCGTCATTGTCTCTGGTGCAGTGCGTAATGCCACGCTGTGTCCTGGCAGGTCCCAGCGGTGTCCCCAGCACACGGACGAACAGAGGAGGGCAGTCAGGGTCTTCCTCCTTGGGCCGTCCGCGTGAGTTTCACCCCTTTTCCCAAACCTGACCTCACCCTGACAGAAAAGAACCAATATGCCCAGCTGGTTTCCTTTCCTTCCCTTTCTTAATATACCTCTTTTTCATCAAGCTCGTGATAAGTTTTTAGCAGCTGTCCAAACAAAATAGTGAAAAACTAATAGGTCCTAGTCTTGAGACCTGAGGCACATCAGCTAAGTCTGCTGCGGATTTTTTTTTTTTTTTTTTGTGAAGGGTAACATTTTACAATGAGGTTTTATTTTTTAACGCAAGTTAATTACATTAGTTAATACCAACTAAACATTTATAATTAGTTATTGTAAATTTCAGCAATTACTAATGCTTATTTTAAAAAAAAACAGTTATCTTTTTGAACTAAAGACTGGACTACACTACACAAGATTTTTGCCCTGATTTGCATTCTGGAGGAGTCAACATAAGTTGTGGAAAGCCAGAGTGACTGCAGATTTTGGGCAGCCAAATTTGAAAATGGCATAGCGTATGATGGGCACAGACTTTTTGCTTAATACTATGATTCCATGTAATCTATAGTGTGATATTTTGAGCTGATTTTAGAGAAAAAAAAATCATTTGATATGTGTTCAGATATTAACTGTAGTGTATTCCAGACTTAACATGAAAAAAATGAAGAGCACATTTTTTTTTATTATTAAAGGTTAATAATTCTAATAAATGTAATATATATATTACTCATTGTTAGTTCATGTTAGCTAATGCATTAGCTAATGTTAACAAATGACACCTTATCTTAAAGTGTTACCACCACCGCAATGATTTTATCCATAGTTATGTTTAGTTTAAATGACGACCTGCTCAAGCTTTGTTTTCCTTTTTCATGAAAAAGCCCAATTTTACTAGTCATCTTCATTCATTAACTCTGCATAATATTTCCATAATCTCAAGCTTTTGTGGACTCATTTACAGTAATGCACATCACAGACTTTGTCATCATGAGCAAGTTACAAAAAATTCATTTCGCTTCACAATTATTCAATGTGCAGTTTTAACTTGTAGAATAATGGGTGACAAAGGAAACTGTTGGCTCATCGACAAATGTATCTCTAGTTTCAGATCTTTTGGTTGTTTCTTTGAACTGGGGTTCTTGGTAAACCATGTCCTTGTTCAGCATTTGTCATTTTATAATCATATCCTGCTTCCTGTTTGATAGATCGACACTACCCAACTCGGATTCAATGCTGGAAAACGATAGCTATGATGCCCCTGATGGCCAGCTCATCATGTCCCGTCTCCAATGGGACGGCTCCTCTGATATCTCACCATCAGACTCTGCATCTTCAAAAGCTAGTGAGTTTTTCAAAAACGCTTTTAAAAACAACATATTTTACGCTTTTTCTTTTTCACTTATTATTCGCTGTCTCATTCTCAGGCACCAATAACTCTGAATCTAAGAGACCTAAGAAAAAGAAGAAGCCCAGCACGCTGTCTCTGACCTCTGCTGGAGGTGGAGGAGAGAGGGACAAAGGGCAGGAGCGAGAGAGAGTAGACAGAGAGAGAGTAGCGGGCGGCGGGAGTGGTAGCGGTAGCAGCAGCTCCCAGAATGCACTGGGCTTGTCCAGTCGTAAAAAGCGACCAAAACTGCCAGTTCCTCCGGCCCCCAGCATCTACGATGATCTGAACTGATGAAACAAGTCAAACTCACTGTTAAAAGTGTAAGTGAGAGAGGAAAGGTATGGGCGGCATTTCAGACATTTGTTATGGCACAGTGTTGCACAGTGAAAAGTGAGTGATTTTTCTATGTGGATGTGAGTTGGAGTGAGAATTTATTTAATTTTTTCGTTTTGCTATGCAGTTCACCGTCGTTGTGTCATTGCATAGTCTTGTCTGTATGTATACATGAGATTTAGGTTTACAGTGACGCATGAAAATGTGCCATGGTGTGCATGAGTGAATGGGTTGTTGCAAATATTTTGTCCCTGGTGGCTCATGTAATACAGTCGGTTAATCTGTGCAATGTCCTCTACTGCAGGGTTTCTCAACTCCAGTCCTCGCGACCCACTGCTCTGCATATTGTGTATGTCTAACACAGTCTTATCCCAATTCGTCATATAACTGACGTTTTGGGACGTCTTTCGACCATTCGTCAATATACGACTTTTCAGGGCCCCCTTAAACGTCGGTAGATGACGATCCCGAGTCGTCATACAACTGACGCTTTACCTTTAACGTCAGTTAGGTGACGAGTTGGGTTTAGGGTTAGGTTAAGGTCTGGGGTAGAGTTAGGATCCCATAACGTCATCTACCGACGTTTAAGGGGGCCCTAAAAAGTCGTACATTGACGAATGGTCAAAAGACGTCCCAAAACGTCAGTTATATGACGAATTGGGATGAGACTGCGCTGGTTTAACACACCTGATTCAGATCCTCAGCTCGTTAGGATAGAGTCAGTCTATCCTAACGAGCTGAGGATCTGAATCAGGTGTGTTAAACAAGGGAGACATACACCAGGGGTTCTCGACTCCAGTCCTCGCGACCCACTGCTCTGCATATTGTGTATGTCTCCCTTGTTTAACACACCTGATTCAGATCCTCAGCTCAGTTAGGATAGACTCTAACGGCTATCCTAGACGAGCTGAGGATCAAAATCAGGTGTGTTAAACAAGTAGACATACACAATATGCAGAGCAGTGGGTCGCGATGACTGGAGTTGAGAAACCCTGCTCTACTTGTTTTAAAGGGTGTCTTTTCATCAGTGTCTTGCTAATGTTACTGCAACCTGTTGATCTCAGCTGCTTTCTGCTATTACTCATAATCTCTTGACAATGTCTTGCTAAATAATGGACTTCTATAGTGCTACGATAGCTTTCTGCCAAATCTCTGGATACAATCTTCAGCCTTTTGTGTTAAGAATAAGTTAATCTTGTTTGTTGTCATGGCTAATTTTTCTTGTTTGATATTACTCTATTCATTTAGTCTGCCCTGTGAATATTCGTCTTTTTTATAATCATGACTTTTTGATTGAGCATATGCATTTTGTGCATTACAAGGTGTAAGCACTTACTATGACGTGTTAGATGTCAGCTTGTTTTGTTTGAAATATGTTTGGGTAAAAAAATTGTCAGGAATGCAAATTGTGATTGAAAATGCACTTAAAATGGATCAAATCCAGCCCATATAGATGCCTTGTCTTTTTTGGTATAGTTTTATTTTTGTCACTGAGCTGTTTGTGAATTGTGTTGCTTTAAGTTTAAATAACCTGAGAGGTTTCTATGAGTGGGAACGGAAATGTCTGCATGATGGAGGGAAAAACAAAGCATGGTACAACTTACATGCCATTGCTGTGGGTGGATATTTCTTCTGCTATGCTGAGTTATTGCTCTCTTTCTCTCAATGGACTGTAGTATTTCTGTAATAGTCTAAATAAATGTCTCAGGTTTCATGATTTCCTTTCCTTTATTCTCACAATCATTAAAGCATCATCATGGAATTATGGTTGGTGTTAATTGTGTGTGTGGATAAGCACAACAACTTTTTTTTTCAAAGATAAGCTATTTTATTCTGAATTACTGCATCAAAGCAAAAACAAAATGCATTTTAATTAAAGAGGTGCTGGTTGTCTGTTAAAGCAAGGGTGAGAATACATAGACCAGTTATCCCCAAAACCATTTTGGGGTTTCCCCAATTTCTGACAATACTGAGAAAAAGTGTGACCATATTGTCAGAGAGTTTTAAGGTTCCTCCATAACTCTCTTGATTTATCTACAGTAAATACATTGCTTATATACAGATTTCATACAGGACAAGAAATTATTTGCTTTGTTATCAGTCACATATGAATTGCCTATGAATGCAGTGAGTTTTCTAGATAATTTAGACTACAACCAGATGCTTCTGTGTTGCTTGCGTGAAAAAAACTTCAAGTATGAAACTCCTAATGGGCTCTATGCACAGCTCCACTACTTCCTGAACTTCAGCCAGCTTCTTGTTTCCTGTCTGGCATTATTGGGCACATTGATTAATTCAGGTGTGTCTAATTATTGTTGCCGTGACTACTGAGGTCAAGCACACCTGAATTAATCAAATTGTCCAATAATGGCAGACAGGAGACAAGGAGCTGGCTGAAGTTCAGGAAGTAGTGCAGTTGTGCATAGAGGCCATTGATTACTATGAGTTGTAACTAGCAGCAGACATGCTGAACCAGACTGTTATGTAAAAACAAGTTTGAAATAAATACAGTATACCTGGCAAAAGCAAAGAAAAACATCCTTCAATAACAAACATCAAAAATCAGATGAGTAAATTAAAAAGGAAATTGATGTCTCACAACATCTGCTAACTTACACATCACATCTGTTGTTATTTGTGCAATAAGACTGATCATATGACTTTTTTTTTCCACAACAGATGAAAGTGGTGCTAATACCGGTGAAGATGAGACACATTAAGTGATAAAAACCATCAGCTGAATTCAATTTCTCTAAAATTAAAGACCGGTCAGACATGGGATCCTAACTTCTCTTTACGCAGAGAAGCTACACTTTAGGCTGAGATTAAATAATTATAAAGCTATTTTTTTTTCTCCAAGAAGCTAAATTATACAGCAGTGTTGCTGCTTACACTGCTGAAAGCACTAGCACAAACTTTCACCTCACACATGACTTCAGTCGTCCAAATGGCACCAGAAACCTCGAGGGCTCCCTGAGAACTTTCTCGGCTACCACTGACTGCTTATTTTCACGTCCTGTCATTTCGTCTTCCTAATATTGGCATAATTCGTCCTCTCATCGGCTGTGCATGCCGAAGATGAGGAAGCTAAAGAGAGACCGTGACCCCAACCAAAGAGATGGTGGCCGGGGCAGTGAACAGCTGGCGGTAGTTGATTCGGAAGTACCAGACCACGGCGAGCAGCACCACGAACACGGGGATCACCAGGCTTCCTGTGCTGAGGGCCAGGCCGGCCGACCGCAGCCCCCGCTGAGCATGGATCCTCTCCCGGCTCGGGGGTTCTCCTCTGTGGACGCCTCACGCAGCGCCTGGGCTTGAGAGATGTGACAGTGCAGCACACTGTTATGGGTGATGTTGAGGGACAGGAGAGAGCGCTGGGGGTCCTGCAACAGCTGGCCCTGGTAGATGAGCTTAATCTGATGTTCACGGCCTGAGAAGTACTTACTGAGAGAAAGAGAGGGAGAGAAACGACAAGATGCTTACATGCTTTGTTTGTGCTATTGACCAACATGTTTTTTCATTTTGCAATCTCACACGTCTTGTGACTTGCAAGTGTAATAGCCTCTATGCACGATCGCATCCGAGTTTGTCTCAGCACGCCCAGTTACATCCGGTGCTGCGTCAGTCTATGGTCAGAAGCCGGTTTTGCGTTAGGTGTAGATAGTGTCAAATTACACTTGCTGTTTATAAAAACGTTCCTGCGGTTAACGTGAATGATGTTAACAACACTGTGAGGCAGTTAGCTGTCACACAAGAGTGAAAAAGAGAAGTTATTTAAATTATATATTTCGAGCTACATCAACAACTTTGAGGGTTAGTATTCTTCTCATATCGATACGAAATTCGACTCAGCGAATCAGTGTTTCTAAAATCGTTGTCTCCGTTTCTGAGAAACGGATTTTATTGAGTTTTGCCGCTATACACTTGGCCTGCAGAACGCGCTTCCGGAAGTAAAGACGCCAACTGAGATTCTTCGGACACACGTCAGCAGGGTTAGTGCATAGAGGCTATTGTATTAAAACAGACATTATGATGTCTCTGGTTTAAACTTCAGAGGCAAAAAAACTGAATACAGCTGACTAAGATGGTAAAGTGGACACTGGACAGCAGCAACACAATGTGTACTACTCGTGTGCGAAAACAATGCATAAAGAATTTTGTTTAATAAATCTTATTTTATAGCATAAAATGTTAACAAACAAAATGTAAACATCTAAAATTACACAGCTGTTTAAAGGTTTGGGTAAGATCAAGACATTAACGTTGTTACAAAAAAACTCTTCTTTTCAAACTTTCTATTCATCAAAGAATTCTGAAATGCATCATGGTTTCCACAAAAATGTTAGCAAGTACATTTATATTAATAAGAGGAAATGTTTCTTGAGCAGAAAATCATCACATTAGAATGATTTCTGAAGGATCATGCGACACTGACGACTGGAGTGATGCTGAAAATTCAGCTTAGCCATCACAGAAATAAATTACAATTACATAGAAATAATCGATTTTAAATTTAAATAACATTTTACAATATTATTTTTTTTTACCGTATTTTTAGGCAAATAGCCTAGGTGGGGATAAGAAACATCTTTAAAAAAAAACCAACAACAACATTTAATTACTCAGTAATAGCTAGATAATTTGGGACCAAATGTTGGTGTGTAGATATTAATCAACTTACATTTATAGAAATTCACCAAAAATGGCCTTAAACCAGTCTCCCATAAAATCCATTCAATTCATCAATTGAATTCCAAATTCTGTTTCAGCTGTTCATTTGCATCATCATTTAAACATTTTCATTAAAATGGATCGTGGCTGTTTGGTTGAAATGACGGCTTCTAAAAAATGCCCCTTTTCTTTAATTTTAGTGGAAATACATTAAAAGAATCAAGGTATATATTAAATATCATAAAAGGATGAAAAATAGTTTTAATATTTTTTGCACAGTACAAGTTCTGCAATGACTCAAATCTTTATGCATAAAAGACGGTCCTGATCTACACCCTTCAGAGTACTTATTTTTTCATTAAGCTAATTAAGTCTCATTACATTATAATGGAATTCACCATATATTAATTAACATAACCTTAAGTTTAAATCAGACTTTAAACAAAATAGGTTTAATGTTGGTACAGCCGACATAAAAATATGATGATGTCTTTATCAATTTTTTATTTTACCAAAATGTGGGTCTTCCTTTCCTACAGATGGCAGACTGAGCATTGCGATTTTTACCATTCATACGCAAGATCATAACTAGGATATTTTTTTACTACTTCCTGTGTGTGTTTTTGACTCACCTCTTCAGCAATCCAACAGTGTCCTGCGGTCTTAGCACTGCCAGCTCCTCTGTGTCATTTAGAAACTTCAGTCTCACCGTGATGCTGGTGGCCTCGTCCTCGGACTCCTCTTCCATCCCCTCTTCATTTTCATCACCTTGAACAGAGCTCACTTTCTTCCTCCCACCCTGAATATCCAGCAGCTCTTCTCCAGGCACATCATCTCCCCCATCCGGCCGGCCCTCTCCCTCTTCTTGTCTCTCCTCCTCTGTGGGCTCCTCGTCCGGCTGCTCGCTGGGCTCTGAGCTGGGAGGGGAGCTTGCATAACTGTCGTGTCCCCAAGGCCAATGAGGAGGCGTGGGCACCTACGGTAAGAATGGTCCCCAGAATGTGATCTCCACGGTCAGCCACGTGGGTGGACAGCCAGGCAAGAACCAAGGCCAGGAACAGGACGACCACACCACCCAAAGCCGTAGCCTCCTCCCCAAGCACGTCAAGACACAGTTAGAGCACACACCGCCATCCCAGCCCCTCTCTACCTGGGCACACAGGTAAGAGAAAGAGTAAGTCAAAATAAAACGTTATCACATGCCATTTTACTTCTCTATGTTGACATATTTCTAAGTTAAATAGGATATTCAACAATACAAAAATACTGTTACAATACTTTATCCAATCAGATAACAGGGCTCAGTGATGTCATCCAAAGAGGAAGGATGTAGGCTATCAGAGGCAAACATTTTTTTAACCTCTGAAAGTCTTTTATAGAAAAAAGCCAGGAAAGTGAATTAAGAAAGCAAATAGTCAAACAGAATTTCATGTTGAATTTAAAGAAGACTTATTTGTCTTTGGTGAACTACTTGAAACTGATAGAAAAATCTACAGTAACTGTGTGTTGCGTGGATCGTAAAGATCCTTAACTCTGTTATCTAACATTAAGCGACACACTTCTTAACTGCATTAGACAATAAGCCCGGTGACACAAAGTATCACCGGTGTCATATAACTTACCTTTCATTGAAAGTAAACACAAACGTGGTAGCAGCTACTGCATTAAAACTACAATTTCCCTCTGTAATGTTATATATTAGCTTATTCAGTTTGAAACACACTGTTGTCAGACACGCTAGCGGTTTCGCTAAAGCCACGAACCTTTAACAAACATTCACTGTTACACATTTAATGTCGCCCACGAGGAATAAAACAGCGTTACAGTCTTTGTTAAACGCAAATGAGACGAAAAACGAACAGAAAATATATTTAATACAAAAAATATCTTTGTTTTGTCTGTCTGGAAAGGAAGGCAGCTAATCAGGTAGCGGTGATGTAGGACGACCTTGATTCGCGAGTTTTAACAGAACACTTGTCCTCTAAACATGTATTACAGCACATTTACCTTCTCTTACTTCAGATCATTCTGGATCGACGATGTTTTAATCCCTACGCCAGTTGAAAGACGCAACACTTCGCATAAGAAATAAATAAACACACGTACAATCTCACGCGCACGCGCACAGCTGACGCTCAGCTAGAGTACGGAGGTCACGTGGTTGGCAAAACATTCCAGTGTGAAACCAAAGTCTGCTATTTGGTGAAAAAAAACATAGCATAATGCTAGACCCTTCCTGAGCTGAGATATTGAGATCCCACGTAGTATTTATGCCATTATAAATATCTCAATTTCTCAGCTCTGGAAGGGTCTAAGCCTCCATTTTTGCCCTCAGGTCTAAGTCCCATGGCCCTCTATTAGAAATCCAGAGTTTCAAGAAGATTGGAGAAACTTACTTTTTTTGCACAAAAAAAAATGACAGTGGTACCCCTTATGTTTTTTTTTCGCACCAAAAAAAAAACATAAGGGTACCACTGCTGATTTTTTTTGTGTGTGTGTGTGCAAAAAAAAAGTTTCTCCAATCTTCTTGAAACTCTGAATTCTGATAGAGGGCCATGGTACTTTAGTTCAGAAAATGGAGGCTCTAGACCCTTCCAGAGCTGAGATATTGAGATATTTATGAGGCATAAGATGCTACGTGGGATCTCAATATCTCAGCTCTGGAAGGTCTAGAGCCTCATTTTTGCACTCAGGTCTAAGTCCCAGGGCCCTCTATCGGAATCCAGAGTTTCAGAAGATTGGAGAATTTTTTTTCGCACCAAAAAAAAAAAAACATAAGGGGTACCACTGTCGTTTTTTTTTTTGTGCAAAAAAAAGTTTCTCCAATCTTCTTGAAACTCTGGATTCTGATCAGAGGGCCATGAGTACTTAGACCTGAGTGCAGAAATGGAGGCTCTAGACCCTTCCAGAGCTGAGATATTGAGAATCCCACGTAGCATTTATGCTATTATAAATATCTCAATATCTCAGCTCTGGAAGGTCTAGAGCCTCCATTTTGCACTCAGGTCTAAGTCCCATGGCCCTCTATCAGAATCCAGAGTTTCAAGAAGATTGGAGAAATTTTTTTCGCACCAAAAAAAAACCATAAGGGGTACCACTGTCGTTTTTTTTTTTGTGCAAAAAAAAAGTTTCTCCAATCTTCTTGAAACTCTGGATTCTGATAGAGGCCATGGTACTGAGACCTGAGTGCAAAATGAAGGCTCTAGACCCTTCCAGAGCTGAGATATTGATATATTTATAAGGGAATAAATGCTACGTGGGATCTCACTAACTCAGCTCTGGAAGGGTCTGAGCCTCCATTTTTGCACTCAGGTCTAAGTCCTATGGCCCTCTATCAGAATCCAGAGTTTTAAGAAGATTGGAGAAACTTTTTTTCGCACCAAAAAAAAACATAAGGGGTACCACTGTCGTTTTTTTTTTGTGCAAAAAAAAAAGTTTCTCCAATCTTCTTGAAACTCTGGATTCTGATAGAGGGCCATGGTACTTAGACCTGAGTGCAAAATGGAGGCTCTGAGAAACTTCCAGAGCTGAGATATTGAGATCCCACGTAGCATTTATGCCATTATAAATATCTCAATATCTCAGCTCTGGAAGGGTCTAGAACCTCCATTTTTGCACTCAGGTCTAAGTCCCATGGCCCTCTATCAGGAATCCAGAGTTTCAAGAAGATTGGAGATCTTTTTTTCCGCACCAAAAAAAAAAAAACATAAGGGTACCACTGTCGTTTTTTTGTTGTGCAAAAAAAAAAGTTTCTCCAAATCTTCTTGAAAGCTCTGGATTCTGATAGACGGCCATGGTACTTAGACCTGAGTGCAAAATGGAGGCTCTAGACCCTTCCAGAGCTGAGATATTGAGATATTTATAAGGGCATAAATGTTACGTGGGATCTTAATAACTCAGCTCTGGAAGGGTCTAGAGCCTCCATTTTGCACTCAGGTCTAAGTCCCATGGCCCTCTATCAGAATCCAGAGTTTCAGAGAAGATTAGAGAAATTTATTTTCGCACAAAAAAAAAAACATAAGGGGTACCACTGTCGTTTTTCGAGTCAAAATTTTGATTTTGATTCTGATAGAGGGCCATGGGACTTAGACCTGAGTGCAAAAATGGAGGCTCTAGACCCTTCAGAGCTGAGATATTTAGATCTCACGTAGCATTTATGCCATTGTAAATATCTCAATATCTCAGCTCTGTATGCCATTATAAATATCTAAATATCTCAGCTCTGGAAAGGTCTAGAGCCTCCATTTTTGCACTCAGGTCTAAGTCCCATGGCCCTCTATCAGAATCCAGAGATTCAAGAAAATCAAAATTTTGACCCGAAAAAAAACAACAGTGGTACCCCTTATGTTTTTTTTGTGCGAAAAAAGAAGTTTCTCCAATCTTCTTGAAACTCTGGATTCTGATAGAGGGTCAATGGACTTAGACCTGAGTGCAAAAATGGAGGCTCTAGACCCTTCCAGAGCTGAGATATTGAGATATTTACAATGGCATAAATGTCTCAGCATGTAGCATATCTCAATATCTCAGCTCTGGAAGGGTCTAGAGCCTCCATTTTTGCACTCAGGTCTAAGTCCCATGGCTCTCTATCAGAATCCAGAGTTTCAAGAAAATCAAAATTTTTACCAGAAAAAAAAAAAACGACAGTGGTACCCCTTATGTTTTTTTTTTGTGCGAAGAAATAAGTTTCTCCAATCTTCTTGAAACTCTGGATTCTGATAGAGGGCCAATGGGACTTGACCTGAGTGCAAAAATGGAGGCTCTAGACCCTTCCAGAGCTGAGATATTTAGATATTTATAATGGCATACAGAGCTGAGATATTGAGATATTTACAATGGCATACATGCTACGTGAGATCTAAATATCTCAGCTCTGGAAGGTGTCTAGAGCCTCCATTTTTGCACTCAGGTCTAAGTCCCATGGCCCTCTATCAGGAATCCAGAGTTTCAAGAAAATTGGAGAAACTTATTTTTTCGCACAAAAAAAACATGAGGGGTACAACTGTCGATTTTTTTTCGGGTCAAAATTTTGATTTTCTTGAAATTCTGGATTCTGATAGAGGGCCATGGGACTTAGATCTGAGTGCAAAAATGGAGGCTCTAGACCCTTCCAGAGCTGAGATATTGAGATATTTATAATGGCTCAATATCTCAGTATGTCACAAATATCTCATAAATATCTCAATATCTCAGCTCTGGAAGGGTCTAGAGCCTCCATTTTGCACTCAGGTCTAAGTCCCATGGCCCTCTATCAGAATCCAGAGTTTCAAGAATTTTTTTTTTTCGCACAAAAAAAAAAAAAACAAGGGGTACCACTGTCGTTTTTTTTTTTTTTGTGCGAAAAAAAAGTTTCTTGAAACTCTGAATTCTGATAGAGGGCCATGGGACTTAGACCTGAGTGCAAAAATGGAGGCTCTAGACCCTTCCAGAGCTAAGATATTGAGATATTTATGAGATATTTGTGACATACTGAGATATTGAGCCATTATAAATATCTCAATATCTCAGCTCTGGAAGGGTCTGAGCCTCTTTGCACTCGGTCTAAGTCCCATGGCCCTCTATCAGAATCCAGAGTTTAAGAAGATCGAAGAAACTTATTTGTACGCACAAAAAAAAAAAACATAAGGTACCACTGTACGTTTTCGGGTCAAAGTTTGATTTTCTTGAAACTCTGGATTCTGATAGAGGGCCATGGGACTTAGATCATGAGTGCAAAATGGAGGCTCTAGACCCTTCCCAGAGCTGAGATATTTGAGATCTCACAGTAGCATTTATGCCATTGTAAATATCTCAATATCTCAGCTCTGTATGCCATTATAAATATCTAAATATCTCAGCTCTGGAAGGGTCTAGAGCCTCCATTTTTGCACTTAGATCTAAGTCCCATGGCCCTCTATCAGAATCCAGAGTTTCAAGAAAATCGGAAATTTTGACCCAAAAAAAAAACATAAGTGGTACCACTGTCGTTTTTTTTTTCGAGGTTAAAATTTTGATTTTCTTGAAACTCTGGATTCTGATAGAGGGCCATGTGACTTAGATCTGAGTGCAAAAATGGAGGCTCTAGACCCTTCCAGAGCTGAGATATTGAGATCTCACGTAGCATTTATGCCATTGTAAATATCTCAATATCTCAGCTCTGTATGCCATTATAGATATCTAAATGTCTCAGCTTGGAAGGGTCTGAGCCTCCATTTTTGCACTCAGATCTAAGTCCCATGGCCCTCTATCAGAATCCGGAGTTTCAGAAGAAAATTGCCAAAAAAACGACAGTGGTACCCCGTTTTTTTTTTCGGGCAAAAATTTTCTCGATCTTCTTGCAACTCTGAGATTCTGATAGAGGGCCATGTGACTTAGATCTGAGTGCAAAAATGGAGGCTCTAGACCCTTCCAGAGCTGAGATATTGAGATATTTATAATGGCATACAGAGCTGAGATATTGAGATATTTACAATGGCATAAATGCTACATGAGATCTCAATATCTCAGCTCTGGAAGGGTCTAGAGCCTCCATTTTTTGCACTCAGATCTAAGTCACATGGCCCTCTATCAGAATCCAGAGTTTCAAGAAAATCAAAATTTTGACCCAAAAAAAAACGTAAGGGGTACCACTGTCGTTTTTTTTTTCGGGTCAAAATTTTGATTTTCTTGAAACTCTGGATTCTGATAGAGGGCCATGTGACTTAGATCTGAGTGCAAAAATGGAGGCTCTAGACCCTTCCAGAGCTGAGATATTGAGATTTCACGTAGCATTTATGCCATTGTAAATATCTCAATATCTCAGCTCTGTATGCCATTATAAATATCTAAATATCTCAGCTCTGGAAGGGTCTAGAGCCTCCATTTTGCACTCAGATCTAAGTCCCATGGCCCTCTATTAGAATCCAGAGTTTCAAGAAAATCAAAATTTTGACCCGAAAAAAAACGACAGTGGTACCCCTTACGTTTTTTTTTTGGGTCAAAATTTTGATTTTCTTGAAACTCTGGATTCTGATAGAGGGCCATGTGACTTAGATCTGAGTGCAAAAATGGAGGCTCTAGACCCTTCCCAGAGCTGAGATATTGAGATTTCACGTAGCATTTATGCCATTGTAAATATCTCAATATCTCAGCTCTGTATGCCATTATAAATATCTAAATATCTCAGCTCTGGAAGGGTCTAGAGCCTCCATTTTTGCACTCAGATCTAAGTCCCATGGCCCTCTATCAGAATCCAGAGTTTCAAGAAAATCAAAATTTTGACCCGAAAAAAAACGACAGTGGTACCCTTACGTTTTTTTTCGGGTCAAAATTTTGATTTTCTTGAAACTCTGGATTCTGATAGAGGGCCATGTGACTTAGATCTGAGTGCAAAAATGGAGGCTCTAGACCCTTCCAGAGCTGAGATATTGAGATTTCACGTAGCATTTATGCCATTGTAAATATCTCAATATCTCAGCTCTGTATGCCATTATAAATATCTAAATATCTCAGCTCTGGAAGGGTCTAGAGCCTCCATTTTTGCACTCAGATCTAAGTCCCATGGCCCTCTATAGGAATCCAGAGTTTCAAGAAAATCAAAATTTTGACCCGAAAAAAAAAACGACAGTGGTACCACTTACGTTTTTTTTCAGGGTCAAAATTTTGATTTTCTTGAAACTCTGGATTCTGATAGAGGGCCATGTGACTTAGATCTGAGTGCAAAAATGGAGGCTCTAGACCCTTCCAGAGCTGAGATATTGAGATTTCACGTAGCATTTATGCCATTGTAAATATCTCAATATCTCAGCTCTGTATGCCATTATAAATATCTAAATATCTCAGCTCTGGAAGGGTCTAGAGCCTCCATTTTTGCACTCAGATCTAAGTCCCATGGCCCTCTATCAGAATCCAGAGTTTCAAGAAAATCAAAATTTTGACCCGAAAAAAAAACGTAAGGGGTACCACTGTCGTTTTTTTTTTCGGGTAAAATTTTGATTTTCTTGAAACTCTGGATTCTGATAGAGGGCCATGTGACTTAGATCTGAGTGCAAAAATGGAGGCTCTAGACCCTTCCAGAGCTGAGATATTGAGATATTTATAATGGCATTTATAGCCATTGTAGATATCTCAATATCTCAGCTATAAATGCCATTATGAATATCTCAATATCTCAGCTCTGGAAGGGTCTAGAGCCTCCATTTTTGCACTCAGATCTAAGTCCCATGGCCCTCTATAGGAATCCAGAGTTTCAAGAAAATCAAAATTTTGACCCGAAAAAAAAACGTAAGGGGTACCACTGTCGTTTTTTTTTCGAGGTCAAAATTTTGATTTTCTTTGAAACTCTGGATTCTGATAGAGGGCCATGGGACTTAGATCTGAGTGCAAAAATGGAGGCTCTAGACCCTTCCAGAGCTGAGATATTGAGATATTTATAATGGCATACAGAGCTGAGATATTGAGATATTTACAATGGCATAAATGCTACATGAAATCTCAATATCTCAGCTCTGGAAGGGTCTAGAGCCTCCATTTTTGCACTCAGATCTAAGTCCCATGGCCCTCTATCAGAATCCAGAGTTTCAAGAAAATCAAAATTTTGACCCGAAAAAAAGACGACAGTGGTACCACTTACGTTTTTTTTTGGGGTCAAAATTTTGATTTTCTTGAAACTCTGGATTCTGATAGAGGGCCATGTGACTTAGATCTGAGTGCAAAAATGGAGGCTCTAGACCCTTCCAGAGCTGAGATATTGAGATTTCACGTAGCATTTATGCCATTGTAAATATCTCAATATCTCAGCTCTGTATGCCATTATAAATATCTAAATATCTCAGCTCTGGAAGGGTCTAGAGCCTCCATTTTTGCACTCAGATCTAAGTCCCATGGCCCTCTATCAGAATCCAGAGTTTCAGAGAAAATCAAAATTTTGACCCGAAAAAAAAACGACAGTGGTACCCCTTCGATTTTTTTTTGGAGGTCAAAATTTTGATTTTCTTGAAATCTCTGGATTCTGATAGAGGGCCATGTGACTTAGATCTGAGTGCAAAAATGGAGGCTCTAGACCCTTCCAGAGCTGAGATATTGAGATCTCACGTAGCATTTATGCCATTGTAAATATCTCAATATCTCAGCTCTGTATGCCATTATAAATATCTAAATATCTCAGCTCTGGAAGGGTCTAGAGCCTCCATTTTTGCACTCAGATCTAAGTCCCATGGCCCTCTATCAGAATCCAGAGTTTTCAAGAAAATCAAAATGTTTGACCCGAAAAAAAACAGACAGTGGTACCCTTACGATTTTTGTTTTCGGGTCAAAATTTTTGATTTTTCTTGAAACTGTGGACTTCTAGATAGAGGCCATGTGCTTTAAAGATGTGAGTATGGAGATGAAGGGCTGCTGAACCCTTCCAAGCTCATATTCTACATACCTCTCAGCGTGCAGGCATTCGCCATTGCTAAGATCTCTCAATATTTTCACTCGGCATATGGTCGCTTACGTAAATGTCTGAATATCTTCAGCGTCTGGCAAGGGTCTAGAGACCTCCATTTTTTGCACTAGGAGTCTAGTCCCATGGCCCATCATCAGGAATACCCAGAGTTTCAGAAAAATTCAAAATTTGACCCGAAAAAAACGTACAGGGGTACCACTGATCGTTTTCGGGTGAGAGTTTGATTTTCTTTGGTCTCGTGGATTCTGATAGAGGTCATGTGACTTAATCATTAAGTTGAGGGGAGGTGGGGAAGGCTATAGGTCCCTTTCCAGAGCTAGAGTATTGAGAATCTGTCACGTAGCATTTGTGTCTCCGTTATTTACAATGTCTTTCAATATCTCAGCTATGCCATTATAAATATCTCAATATACTCAGCTCTGATGGAACCTCAGCCTCCATTTTTGCACTACAGATCTAAGTCCCATGGCCCTCTGAGCAAGTGCGGACTTCAGAGAAGATGGGATTTTTAACAAAAAAAAAAAAAAAAAACGTAAGGGGTACAGCTGTTGATTTTTTTTTTTTCGAGGTCGGAGCTCTTTGATTTCTCTTGCAAGCCCTCGGATTCTCGTAAGGGGCCCATGGACTTGAGACCTGAGTGGAGAGTGCGAGGGCTCTAACCGGCTTCCAGAGCTGAGATACTGAGATTTCACGTAGCATTTTTATGCAGTGGCATATGTCTTCAATATCTCAGCTCTCTGCAGCTATAGAATATCTCAAATATCTCAGCTTCTGGTAGGGTCTGAGCCTGCCATTTTGCACTTAGGGTCTGAGTCCCATGGCACCTCTCTAGCAGAAATCCCAGAGTTTCGAGAAAGTCCGGGATTTTGACCCGGGAAAAAGCGGCATGGTTTTCTAAGTTTTTGAGAGTTCAAAAATTTTGATTTCTTGAAACTTCTGGATTCTGATAGAGGGCCATGGGACTTTAGATCTGAGTGCAAAAATAGAGGCTCTAGACCCTTCCAGAGCTGAGATATTGAGATTTCACGTAGCATTTATGCCATTGTAAATATCTGCAATATCTCAGCTCTGTATGCCATTATAAATATCTAAATATCTCAGCTCTGGAAGGGTCTAGAGCCTCCATTTTTGCACTCAGATCTAAGTCCCATGGCCCTCTATCAGAATCCAGAGTTTCAAGAAAATCAAGAATTTTGACCCAAAAAAAACCGTACAGTGGTACCCCTTACTGTTTTTTTTATATGGGTCAGAAATTTCGATTTCTTGAAACTCTGGATTCTGATAGAGGGCCATGGACTTGATCTGAGTGCGAAAGTGGAGGCTCTAGACCCTTCCAAGCTGCAGATATTGAGATTTACACGGTAGCATTTATGCCATTGTAAATATCTCAATATCTCAGCTCTGTATGCCATTATAAATATCTGAATATCTCAGCTCTGGAAGGGTCTAGAGCCTTCATTTTGCACTCAGATCTAAGTCCCATGGCCCTCTATCAGAATCCAGAGTTTCAAGAAAATCAAAATTTTGACCCAAAAAAAAACGACAAGCGGTATCACTGTCGTTTTTTTTCGAGGTAGAAATTTTGATTTTCTTGAAACTCTGGATTCTAATAGAGGGCCATGGACTTAGATCTGAGTGCAAAAATGGAGGCTCTAGACCCTTCCAGAGCTGAGATATTTAGATATTTATGATGGCATACCATAGCTAAGATATCGTAAATATTTACAATGGCATAAATGCTACGTGTAAATCTCAATATCTCAGCTCTGGAAGGGTCTAGAGCCTCCATTTTTGCACTCAGATCTAAGTCACATGGCCCTCTATCAGAATCCAGAGTTTCAAGAAAATCAAAATTTTGACCCGAAAAAAAAACGTAAGGGGTACCACTGTCGTTTTTTTTTCGAGGTCAAAATTTTGATTTTCTTGAAAACTCTGGATTCTGATAGAGGGCCATGGGGACTTAGATCTGAGTGCAAAAATGGAGGCTCTAGACCCTTCCAGAGCTGAGATATTGAGATTTCACGTAGCATTTATGCCATTGTAAATATCTCAATATCTCAGCTCTGTATGCCATTATAAATATCTAAATATCTCAGCTCTGGAAGGGTCTAGAGCCTCCATTTTTGCACTCAGATCTAAGTCCCATGGCCCTCTATCAGAATCCAGAGTTTCAAGAAAATAAAAATTTTGACCCGAAAAAAAAACGACAGTGGTACCCCTTACGTTTTTTTTTTCGGGTCAAAATTTTGATTTTCTTGAAACTCTGGATTCTGATAGAGGGCCATGGGACTTAGATCTGAGTGCAAAATGAAGGCTCTAGACCCTTCCAGAGCTGAGATATTGAGATTTCACGTAGCATTTATGCCATTGTAAATATCTCAATATCTTAGCTCTGTATGCCATTATAAATATCTAAATATCTCAGCTCTGGAAGGGTCTAGAGCCTCCATTTTTGCACTCAGATCTAAGTCCCATGGCCCTCTATCGGAATCCAGAGTTTCAAGAAAATCAAAATTTTGACCCGAAAAAAAAACGACAGTGGTACCCCTTACGTTTTTTTTCGGGTAGAAATTTTGATTTTCTTGAAACTCTGGATTCTGATAGAGGGCCATGTGACTTAGATCTGAGTGCAAAAATGGAGGCTCTAGACCCTTCCAGAGCTGAGATATTGAGATTTCACGTAGCATTTATGCCATTGTAAATATCTCGATATCTCAGCTCTGCTATGCCATTATAAATATCTCAATATCTCAGCTCTGGAAGGGTCTAGAGCCTCCATTTTTGCACTCAGATCTAAGTCCCATGGCCCTCTATCAGAATCCAGAGTTTCAAGAAAATCAAAATTTTGACCCGAAAAAGAAACGTAAGGGGTACCACTGTACGTTTTTTTTTTACAGATTCAGAAATTTTGATTTTTCTTTGAAGCTCTCGTGGATTCCGAAAGAGGCCATGGGAAGCTGAGATCTGAGTCCCAAGATGAAGGGCTCTGACTCCTCTCCAGCTGACTGAATATATTCTGGATCGTAGCATTATGACCATCGTGCAGAGCTAAGAGATAAAGTATTTACAGAGGCGCATGTATGCGTACGTGGCTGTGCAGTATGTCAGGCTCTGGAGGGGGGCTCGAGCCCTCGATTTTTGCACTCTGGATCTAAGTGCCCATGGCCCTACTATCAGAATCCAGAGTTTCAAGAAGATCAGGGAAATTTTGACCCAAAGAACGTAGGGTTAGGCTGCGTTTTCGGTCAGCATTTTGATTTCTTGGAATTTGTGGGCTATAAATCTGAGGCCATGGGACTTTGAGATCTGAGTACAAATGTGACCCTTCCACAATTAATATATTTAAGATATTTTATAATGTCATACAGAGCTGGGGCTGTTGAGATTGTTTTACAAATGGCAGGGGTAAAATACTCATAATCTATATCTCAACTCTGGAAGGTAAGCCTTCGATTTTTTGCACTCAGATCTAGGTCCCATGGCCTACTATCAGAGTGCCAGAGTTTCAAGAAATCAGAATTTTTGACCCAAAGACGTGAGGGGTCCCACTGTCGTTCGTTTTTCGGGTCAACATTTTAGATTTTTCTTGAAACTGTGACTCTGGAATGTGGAGGCTAGAGGGACTTGATCTAGAGTGGGGGATGAAGAGGCTCTGGGCCTTAGGGCTGAGTGTGTCTTAAGATTGTTATAATGGCATATTCCAAGCTGATCTGGATATTTTACAATGAGCAGGTCAGAGTGCTCATAATCTGGTGTGTGTAGCTATGGGAAGTACTGCAAGCTGCATTTGTGGGTCTAGTTGGGGCATGGCCTCTTCTGGGAGTCAGTTTCCAAGATCGAAATTTGACCCGAAAGACGTAAGGGTTACCACTGTTCGTTTTTTTTTCGGGTTAGAGCTTGATTTTCTTTTGAAACTCTGGATTCTGATAGAAGGGCCATGGGACTTAGATCTGAGTGCAAAAAATGGAGGCTCTAGACACCTTCCAGAGCTGAGATATTGAGATCTCACGTAGCATTTATGCCATTGTAAATATCTCAATATCTCAGCTCTGTATGCCATTATAAATATCTAAATATCTCAGCCTCTGGAAGGGTCTCAGCCTCCATTTTGCACTGAGGTGGAGTCCATGGCCCTCTCTGGAATCCAGAGTTTCAAGAAAATAAAATTTTGACCCGAGAGAAACGTAAGGTTACATTTTCTTGAACTGCGAATTCTGATAGAGGCATGGGACTGATTCTGCAGTATCAAATGAAGGCTGTAAAGTTCTCCAGCTGGGAGTGTGAGAGATATTTACGATGGCAGTGAGAATGCTACCATAAATATCTAAATATCTCAGCTCTGGAAGGGTCTAGAGCCTCCATTTTTGCACTCAGATCTAAGTCCCATGGCCCTCTATTAGGAATCCAGAGTTTCAAGAAAATCAAAATTTTGACCCGAAAAAAAAACGTAAGGGGTACCACTGTCGTTTTTTTTTCGGGTCAGAAATTTTGATTTTCTTGAAACTCTGGATTCTGATAGAGGGCCATGTGACTTAGATCTGAGTGCAAAAATGGAGGCTCTAGACCCTTCCAGAGCTGAGATATTGAGATTTCGCACGTAGCATTTATGCCATTGTAAATATCTCAATATCTCAGCTCTGTATGCCATTATAGATATCTAAATATCTCAGCTCTGGAAGGGTCTAGAGCCTCCATTTTTGCACTCAGATCTAAGTCCCGTGGCCCTCTATCAGAATCCAGAGTTTCCAAGAAAAATCGGAATTTTGACCCGGAAAAAAAAGCGTACAGTGGTTCCCCTGTCGTTTTTTTTTTTTTTCGAGGTGCGGATTTTGAATTTTAACTAAGATACTTCCAGGCTACAATTATTGGGGGATCCTTTTACCTAATGGCTCAATATCTACAGTATGTAGCAATATCTCATAAATGTGTCAATGTGTCAGCTCTGGAAGGTCTTAAGAGCCTCATTTTAGCTCAGGTCTAGTCCAGTGGCCCTCTATGGGAATTCAGAGTTTCAGAGTTTGACAGAGAGGGCGAACAGTGGTACCCTTGTTTTTTTTTTTTTATTGGGAAAAAGAGATTTCCTTGAAACTCTGGATTCTGAATATGGGGCAGTGGGACTTAAGAATTGAGTGTGTGGGATGAAAAGCTGTGATTCTTTCCAAGCTGAGGTGTGGGTGTGTTATGAGTATTGTGACATGCCTAAGTGTGACCGTCTGACTGTCTCAATATCTCAGCTCTTGGAAAGGGTCTGAGCCTAACTTTAGCTCAGGATCTAGTCCCGTGGCCTCTCGGGAATACAAAGTTTCAGAGATGCAAAATTTTGACCCGAAAAAAAAAACGAA
>JAQIUQ010007631.1:0-52500 GCA_030378365.1 Hybognathus amarus
AACATAGCTGGAAATAAATTAGTTGTACTATTTCAAAATGGAAGTCGTCACAAAGCTCAGTGCAAGAAGTCCATATAAGTAATTGATACATATAACCAAATATATTTATATTTCCAGACATAAAAGTTAAAATTTTCACATGACAGGAGGTTAAAACATAACTGGAAGTTGAGAAAAATCTATTGAATGGTATTTTCTATTTGGCAAAGAGGCTTCAGAAAGATTTTTCTAAACTGTGAGAAAAAGGTACAGTTATGACTACACTATCTAAAGTGTATAATAGCTTATATGTGCTATATATTATGCACCTTTGGTGTAGTGAGATTGTTTAAGAATCAAACATTTTGCATTCAAATTAACTCCCTGAATGGTTGAAGGCTGAATGGTTTTGCCCTCTGCAGGGAGCCACTGGCCATGGCACAGTCAACCTTTGCTTAAGTCATTGGGGGGCTCCTTTCATCCACAGACCAAAGGAACCAGAGCAAGAAAAGAACTGGTTTGCATCAATAAAAGCTTTACAGCTCATTGCTGGACAAAGAAATATTTAATGAACCCAGTTCTGACCAGAGATAACAAAGATATCTTATTGGAAGAGATGCTTTATTGTTTTATTAATGATCTATCAATGATACAGATTTTCATTAAATGTTTATATACTGTACTCATTACATAACATTGTAAATTTAGATCTACTTTTATATATTGTTCATATCCTGGATGAACCTCAGAAAACTCCCACAGTTGTAGTGGCTGGACTGGACCAATCACAATTATACATTCTATTTAATGAATCATCCAGCAAACCTCCTCACCCAGCAACAAACCTAGATGCCAAGGTGTCTGTAACCACCCTCAAAAGGGCAGAACTGCCCTGGTTACCATGGCAGCTAAGGCACATTTTTTAAAACGTGAAAGGCACAGGCCATAGAAAATACCCATAAAGCCCATAAAAATGATTATTTTTCCATTAATTCACAAGAAAACATTTAAATGAATGAACATGTATACCACCAGGACATTGTGTGTATTATTACTGTTTTGTATATTGTATATTGTTGAATTTTATTTTATCCTGTTTTATGCATGCCCTATGTTAGTACTATTAGACAATATATTCTTTTTGGAATAATTTTCACTTTCTTACTTTTAATTTTCTCTTTCCCTATACTTAATTCTCTCAGCATATTTTCACTTGAACCTTTATAGGTGCATGCCGTAATGAACTTTTTCTTCCAAAGTGTAGGAACCATAGACTGTAAAAAATATGGACGTAGCATCCATGACATCACCTAAAGTGGGCGGGAGTCGTTCGATCGCCATCTCGGCAGCGCGTCACCTCTCGTCACTACCGGATAAAATAAAATGGGCAAAGAGGCGGGACGTGGGTGGAGCTGAGGTGCTAATGCTATATGCTACTGCCCTCGCACTGAAAGTGACAGCTGATTGAAAAAGTAAAGCCAATAGTTAAAGTTCATGTTTTATCCCTTCGAAATATTATTATAGACGCTTTCATCAAACGCGTTGCCATGGTGATGGTGCTGGCCAAAATTTAACTTCCATTCTGTTTGTTTATTAGTGTTTACTGGATAATATGGCATTGACTACAAATGCAGTGAAGTTAAGGTGATGAGCAGGTTGTTGAGCTGTGGGGTGCAACCTGACCTTGGGAGCAAACGCAATTTTAAAAAATAAAAATGTTAAGGTTTCCTAACAAAGAGGTGATATCATAAACAACGCTGCACAGATTCCATCCAACATGCTGTCAATGTGGAGACCCACTTTGAAAAAAGGTTATTAGCAAGCATGTAAGAAGCCTAGCTAATAAGGAGAGCTATGTTAACCTTATAAACCCCGCCGCCACGCTCGTCACAGTTCTTAACACTGCGGTAAAACAGACACATTGGTAAAAAAACATTCCTGTCTCCAATTTTTGTTCAATGGGTCTGGTAGTATCACATTTCAGTTTAGCCAAGCAACATTTCTTTTCTTTGACTGGCAAGAAATTACAGCTAATACTAAGGTTATTTACTTGTTATGGACTGTCTGCCGGAAGTTAAGTTTGGGCCAGATTAATGCACATGCGCAGTACCGTTTGTTTATGTTGTTACTGCTGAATAGAGTTGGGTTAAAGTCCACCTTAGTCAAGTCCAGAGTTAGAATCTCAAGTCCTTAACAATTGAGATCTAGAGTCCAAAGAGGCCGAGTTGGACTTGAGTCCGAGTCCTTAACATCCGAGTCTGGAGTCAGAGTCCGGCCAGAGTCCACAAAGATTTAAATGATTTGAAATTGACTTTTTCAAAGACCCGTCTCTCTTAGTTACTGTTGCTACGTCCCACAAGCCATTCCGCTCTCACTCCACATGTTCTCACACAGTGAAAAATATATTGAGGAGCAAAGAGAAAAGGTATTTGCAAGGTAATGCTCAAGAATGCAACACGACCCATTAAGTGCCAGGGGTATAATTTTGAGCAAGATGATGGTGATGTTTACATTTTTATTATTTTGTTTTACATGCTAATATCTTTTTAGCCTCTGAAGGGCAGGACTAAATTAATTAATTATTTTTTAACAATTTACACCAATTTACATCCAGTTCCATCCTAACGGATGCTTCCTTCTCTGAACATCACTAAATATTTGCAGGGTTTGTAATGTTTGTGTATGAGTCCCTCACTTGTCACCAGTGCGAAAAGATGGATACTTACTGTCACTGCTAGTAAGAGTCAGATATGCAGAAGATGCTGGAAAAGCAAAAGAATGTGCAGGAGCTGGAGGATCCTCATGAACAACCATTACAAAAAAAAAAAAAAAAAAAAAAAAAAACAGTTGTGGGTCATTCAGGTAATGACACACAATATTAAAATCAAGTAATTTGTCTTGTATTTTGTCTTGTGGACTAGGCCATTAAACATCTGTTATGTGAAAAAAGCTTTTTCAGTGCAGTAGGCTACTGAATAGAAACAATGTTTTATGATCCTTCCTATTAATAAAAAAGAAAAGAAAACAAAATACATTTGGGAGATTCTGAAAGGTGTATGTAAACTTATGACTAAAGTGTAAATGTAACAAAAATCATACAATTATTAGTCGCCAAACTGTTGCTATGTTTATCACGTTCTCATGTTGCTATGGCTACTGTCAGATCGTCGCAATTTCATGACTCACAGGACTGAAAATTAGCGATTTACTCCCACATTTAAATGCATTTATGACTGTTTTGATTTACATTGTGAACGTAACCACTGGTGCTCTAGAAGCACGAAAAACAAAATTATTATTTCAGATTGTCAATAGCGCTCCCATTAAGCCATCACTTACCGCGTTCTGCACTCTCCCTGAAAACTCTTGTCATAAACACTGAAGTTATCCGCACTGCACAGTGAATCTGTCATTTATATCGCGTCTAGACTTTGTTTCAGGGGATTTGCAAAAGGATAAACTCGTGCTGATTCTGAACATACATTTTGAGCGAATTCTCTGCAAGTTGACTCTAAAATGCCTCTGATTTGCTCACTGCGTTCATGCGCTTATACATGTCTGTGATTGGCTACAATGCTTAACGCAGCGGACACAACACAAGTAGTTTCTTTTCGTTTTTGAATAATGTGTCCTCCAGTGCCCGGACTCGACTGGACTTGAACATTTTCCGAGTCTAAAATGTCAGAGTCCGTGCCAGTCCAAGTACAAATTCATCCGAGTGCGTGACAAGTCCGAGTTCGTTCAAAATTCGACTCGAGTTCGGAACTCGAGTCCGAGTCCGAGTTCGAGTACCCCAACTCTACTGCTGAAAGCGTCTCATAGTTAAAAGACGTATCTAAAAGTGAGACTATTTTCTTTACTTTTTATCAACTTTATTAATCCAACATGGGGCAATTAGTTAAGAGCATGCATACAACAGTACATAACACAGATCACACATATTTCACACAACATACGAGCAGTCAACTATGTGTATCGAGATGCATTATTAATCTGCTGGTTAAAAATGTATTATCATGCAGACAGTAACTTACAATATTGCTCTGAGCTTGTGCGTGTGACAGTGATTCATGCACACATACATGTCAGTCAGCGCGGCATAGCACATCAAGTTCGTGAAGAGCTTTGTTCAGTCCATTTTACAATCTGATTTTGGCAGCCTGTTTCAAATTTTCAGATGGGTACTAAACCAAAGATATTACCTCAGAAGTTTAGAGTAAATTGAACTCGAAATGTTGTGTCATTTAAGTGTGTGCATCTATTGCATGGACGGAGAGAAAGCACTTGCACCTGCAGGATTTCATTCTGATCGGTACTTTTTAATTTGACACTACAAATTTAAATAAGCATATCTGTTCCGTGAGAGCAACAGTACCGCATAATGAGTGTAGTCTCTACATACGTTTTGAAATCTGAACTCCAAAAAGCTATGAAATTGTCAGACATCCATTAGAGCATGCGAGGAAACAACTTGAAAGGCAGGCACTAATTGTTTTCTCAACAACGATGAATATTTAGACGGCATGCATGGGCAAAGATATAATATGTGTATTAAATTGTATGAAATAATCCCTAAAAAAAGCACAAACACAGCTGAGGGTGAACGTTAACAGACAGCAGACAAATGACCAATGCAGAACAACTAGCAGTGACAGCAGCGGCAATCCACCTGTCACTCAAGTGGCCACACCCTTAATTGTGCAGAACTTTAAGGTTTAATATCATTTAAATGGATGAGTTAAATACAAATATTGGCAACCAGGCTGTAAACATGTTTTTTTTTCTGCTGTGAAGTTAGGCATTTTAACATGGGGGAGATGCAGGTGGTCCTAAACTCATTACTGATGAATGGCCTGTGCTGTAGCACAGCATTTAAAGCTGTGAGTCTACTTAACCAGTGTCCCCCAAAGGAAAGCTTAGAGAGTCACTTTCCTTTATAAGTCTTTTACCTCTGTTGTAAGTTTCTGGGAAATATTAAGCACTCACAGCCCAAATGGTTAACACCTCAACAAGCTTGGCCCAGTTTAATGACATCAGGGGAATGGCTGCTTCCAGTAACAAGCAGACTAGGAGCTGCAGCAACATTGTTAACTTCTCCAAAGTTCTTTTTGCTTTTCCTACACTCTTTTCTCCTGTGTCCATGCTTACCACAGAATAACAACTGCCCTATCTCTTAGGACATGTATGTTTCTGTTGGTAATCTGTGTTGACCTTAAAGGATGCTGCTGCAATGTTTACAGCTTGCCTTAACAAGTGAATGTTAGCTAACCTGTCTGAGGTTACTTTGCAGGGTTCTCAGTGGACCATGTGACTTCTAAGAAAGGCAATGCTTTTCTGTTCTGACAAGAGGCCATCAAACCCATGTGCGAACTAGTGGACCATTGTCACCTAGCACCTTCTCTGAGGTGTCAGCTATCCCACTGTATGCTGCCGCTGACTGACAAAACCCTTCTATGTACTCACTATCCTTCATCCTCTCTTTTACACAATTACTGATCTTTGACCAGTCCATGTTTGGTCCAACAATGTTCTTTAACACTTCAGAACTCTCTCTCTCTCAATTCGTCTTTTCTGGCATGTTGCAGTTAGAGAAGAACAGCAGATGCAAAACTGTTAAATCTGAGATTCAGTTAGAATTGTGACATTAGCTGTGTGACTTCTGCCAAGGGACATGTCGTAGAGAAGCATTTTGCTGATCAATGCTCTTTCTTTCAGAAAAAAATTCTGCATGCTGATGGTAAGCTCTGCAGATAGTATTTCTATATCTCTAGGTCCTAGTGCTCTGGCAACAGTTTGGATTTGGACAATTAACAGACAGTTTGGAAGAAACACTTTGTCTCCTGGATTCCCTGCGATCTTTCCTAGCACCACACACATTGACTGAATTTTACATCAGTTACTCACTGGATGTCTACATCTGTTTCAAAGAACAGCTTTTAAATGAGTCTAAATGAGTCTAGCCCACCAGGATACGGTTATAAGCATGAGCCTCGCTCTGATTGGCCGTGGCGACGGTGTTGCAACAATCTATAAAGATATTTTTAATGTTACTCAGAAAACAGGTCACAGGTTTAATTCATTTGAAGTACTTGTGCTAAATGTTACGACTCTTAGATGCTAAGAAAGAAATCCATATTATCTCTAGCCTTGGCTACTGTATATAGACCTCCAGGGCCATATGCTAAATTCCTAAAAGAGTTTGCAGACTTTCTCGAATCTATGGTGAATGTCGATAAAGCAATAATTGTTTGGAGATTTTAATATACACGTAGATAATACAAATTATGCTTTAGGGGCTGCGATTTACAGACTTATTAAACTCCTTTGGGGTCAAACAAAATGTCAGTGGTCCCAATCATTCGTCTAAAATCATACACTAGATTTAATTATATCATATGGAACCGATCCTAACTAATATAGATATTATACCGCAAAAGCGATGATGTCACTGATCATTACATGGTGACTTGCATAATACGTACTGCTGAAATATGTCATGTTGCGCCACTTTATAAACCAGGCAGAACAATCCTTCCAACCACTATAGATAGATTCTCAAATAGCTTACCTGATCTATCTTAAGCTGCTCCAGTGAACCCAAACAAACATATGATTTAGAGGAAATGACTAGCAGTTTGAGCACCATTTTCTCTCAGTACATTAAGATATTGTTGCACCAATTAGATTAAAAAAGGTTAGAGAGAAAATTAAAGCACCCTGGTACAACAGTGCTACGCATGCTATCAAGAGAGAAACTCGTATCTTAGAGCGTAAATGGAGACAAACTAATTTAGAGGTCTTCAGAATCACGTGGAAAGACAGTATGTCACGTTATAAAAAGGCTCTAAAAATAGCCAGGGCGGAGCATCTCCGCAAACTTAATAGAAGATAACCAAAATAATTCAAGGTTTTTATTTAACACCGTGGCTAGACTAACAAATAAACAGACATCACCAGAGCAAAATATACAGTTACAGTTTAGCAGTAATGATTTTATGAATTACTTCAATGAGAAAATAGAAAGCATCGCAAAACACAATTATAAATGTACAATCCTCTATGGTTTCTTATGATTCAGCCTCAATTATGGCCCCTCTAGAACAACTACACCGCTTTACAACGATAGGACAGGAAGAGCTAAATAAACTTATCATTGCATCTAAACCAACAACATGTTTATTAGATCCAGTACCCACTAAACTACTGAAAGAAGTGTTACCTGTAGTGGAAGAGCCTCTCCTCAATATTATTAACTCGTCTTTATCTTTAGGTCATGTTCCAAAAATATTCAAGCTGGCAGTAATAAAACCTCTCATTAAGAAACCGCAATTAGATCCAAATAACTTCAGCAAATTACAGACCTATTTCAAATCT
Source organism: Hybognathus amarus (assembly GCA_030378365.1). Lineage (NCBI taxonomy): Eukaryota > Metazoa > Chordata > Actinopteri > Cypriniformes > Leuciscidae > Hybognathus > Hybognathus amarus. Next base: position 7,354 of record JAQIUQ010007631.1, read on the forward strand.
TCCATTTATGTCAAAAATACTAGAAAAAGTTGTGTCCGCTCAATTGTGCTCTTTTTTGCAAGAAAATGATATCTATGAAAAATTCCAGTCAGGATTCAGACCGCATCATAGTACAGAAACTTCACTAGTTAAAATTACAAATGATTTACTTTTAGCTTCTGACCAAGGCTGTATCTCAATACTAAGTCCTACTTGATCTTAGCGCTGCGTTCGACACTATGAGATCAGTAAAATACTCTTGGATCGACTACAAAACTACACTGGTGTTCAGGGGACAGGCATTAAGCTGGTTCAGAGTCGTACTTATCGGACCGTTCTCATTTTGTCTGTTTAAATGGAGAAAAATCAAAGATAACGCCAGTAGACCATGGAGTACCAGGAGTATTGTTTTAGGCCCTCTGCTATTCTCAATATATATGCTGCCACTTGGTAACATTAGAAGAAAACATGGAATTAATTTCCACTGTTATGCTGATGACACTCAACTATATATTTCATCACGACCAGACAAAAACACTAACTCATCTAAATTGACAGAGTGTCTCAAAGATATAAAATGCTGGATGACGCGTAATTTCCTGCTATTAAATTCAGATTAGACGGAAGTATTACTTAATGGTCCAAAAAACTACTCACGAAACCTCCTACAATACAACTTTAATATAGATGGATGTCCTGTTACTTTATCCACTACAGTAAAAGACCTGGGTGTTATACTAGACCGCAACTTGTCTTTCGAAAATCATATTTCATATGTTACAAGAACAGCCTTTCCACCTTAGAAACATTGCTAAGCTACGTAACATGCTATCTGTTTCTGATGCAGAAAAGTTAGTTCATGCATTTTATGACCTGAAGACTAGATTACTGTAATGCTTTATTAGCCGGTTGTCCTGCATCCTCAATAAACAAGCTACAGTTAGTCCAAATGCAGCCGCTAGAGTTCTTCTAGGTCAAGAAAATACGATCATATCACACCGATTTTATCATCTCTACACTGGTTTACCTATTAAGTTCCATATCAGACTATCAAAGTACTACTACTGACCTATAAAGCCCTAAACGGTTTAGCTCCTATGTACTTAACGGACCTTCTTTCGCCCTACAATCCACCGCGTTCTTTAAGATCACCTAAATTCAAGGCTTCTGGTCATTCCTCAGGATATCTAAGTCCACTAAAGGAGGGAGGGCGTTCTCACATTTAGCTCCAAAACTCTGGAATAGCCTTCCCGATATGGTCCAAGGCTCTGACTCGCTGACACAGTTTACAACTGAGACTAAAGACGCATCTCTTAGTCAAGCATTCACATAATGCTTACCTTTTATTCCTCTGTTATACCATACAGAACCGTTTGCCACTGACCCTGCATTACCGCGGCAGTGGGGCTCGACAGCCTTTTGAGACAAACGGTTCGGCACGTTCGGCACGTATGGTTGGTTTGCGGAGAGTTTGCGAGATAGTGATTTTCTAACACCGACAGCGGTATAATGGAAATCATTACTGAACATCAGCTATGCTAATTATTTCCCATCTGCCTTTCTGCTGTTATCAGGGCCGTCGCTATTGGGTGACAGGTGGTGACAATTATAGGGGCCCGCTGACCAGGGGCCCCACAAAATCCAACAGTTATACTGTTTAAGTTATACTATTTGTTGTATAAATAATATTTATATTAGTTGTATGCCTGAGATTTAAATGAAAACCACAAAAACGTTCAATTTGGTTAAATATTTTTCAAACTATCTGCTTCTCTTACCTCCATAAAAATGGTTTAGTCTGACCTACAGTATTTATTAATTATTCAATCAGAGTCAGTGACACATCAGTTGGACCCAATAAAATTGTAAGTCCCACCCCAGCTCAGAACAGAACCAATCCGGGTTGAGGCGGCAGCCTGAAGTTAACGATGAACTTGGTGGAAGAGCAGGAGACTGACTGCACTGAAAATGTCGGGGAAACATAAATCATGTAGGCTACCAGAAAAGACGAGGCCAGGAGAGTGGTTGTATCCCAGTCGATCAAGACGTTCTTAAAGACCGGTTATGTATTGTTATTTCGCTGGGAATTTGAAAACTTCAGTCTACAGTCTGCCGTGTACAGTCATTTTGTATTATCGGTGCGCGCCACAATCAAACCGAAAGATTACTGTGCGAGTTAAAATTTTATGTGGCCGCATATGTCCGAGTGGACACCCGCGCACCAGAACGCCGTTGTATCAGCTGCTGCAGTCCGTAACTTGTGTTCAACATGAACCCTCAAGTCACCCTCGGTATATATGACTACATCATGAATCCATTTTCCAAACCGTGTTTTTGACTTGTCCTGAATCACTACGGTACGCCTATAATATGTGTTTATATTCGCACTATTTTATCCCGGGGTCGACTCAGATGCGGAGTATCCCAGTGCCTGCGTGACTCGCCATAGACATTAATGGAGAGAAGTAGCTCCGGCTACAGTGTTCTTCTGCAAGACACGTGCAGTTTATTTATGGACGAACGTCAGACGTCACGCGCATTGCACACTGATGGTGGAGCGCGCCAATTACGAATTCACGAATTAAGGCATTAAAAAATTCCCTTTTTCAGCGGTTAGATGACAGATTAGAGTAATCGCTCGAACTGAGGAAAAGGAAATTATTATAAAATGCAGAAGGTAAGGAGTGTGAGATTTTTGTTACAACTATAAATTTTGATAACAAAAAATCTGTATTAGCTTTTATTATAATCCTCTAATCTTTTAAAATGTAATGCATACATTTGAATGTTTATTGATTTTTAGAAGATAGATGATGCTGATAGAAAGATAATAATAGATAGATAGATTGACACACTGCTCTAGGATGAATAAATGTATTCCCTTTATTTCATAATATTACCAGTTCCGTATTATATTTATTTAAAAAAATAAGACACTAAATGTTTATTTATTTTTTTATTAGACTGCATTCTTGTCAATTTCTAAATGTTTACTTTTTAATTTATGAATTATAACAGACTAATGGGGGAAATAAATAATACTTTTTTAAAATTGGTTTTATTATTATTATTTTATATAAACAGTTAACTTATAAAATAAAAGTTTTACAACAACATCACCATCTTATATATATGGTGGAGGGGGCCCACATCAATATTTTTTCAAGGGGCCCCGAATCCCTAGCTACGGCCCTGGCTGTTATCTCGGGACGTTTGTCCCAAGAAAAATGGCGTCCGTCAGGTCCAGTTTGTATCCAGCCTCTCACGGGGATTTCAGATGCCCCAACACCTGTGAAGAGACGACTCAACACTGGCGATATGTTATGGCGCCGTGTTACATATAAACAATACTTATATTTAATATTTAGATATAAACAATATGAATGTAAGCCAGAGGAGAACTGGCCCCGACTGAGCCTGGGTTCTCCCAAGGTTTTTTCTCCATCCAATCTGATGGAGTTTGCCACTGTCGCCTTGCTTTGCCTGCTTTTGGCTTGCTTAGTTGGGTTTATTTAACATTTAATAATATTATTGATCTGTGTTGTACGTGTGTTGTGTGTTGTGATCTGTCTGTATTGTGAAAAGCGCTATATAAATAAATTTGACTTGACTTACCTTGACTTTTAAATCAGGATAAGTTTCATCTGACTGTTGGTCTTCTGAGTCACATTTGGTTGAGGCCTTGTTATGGTCCACCTTAGTGTGCAATTGTTTGTTCTGTTCTTTTAATTTAGATATACACCGAGTTAAATTCCATGCAATAGAAAATAATGCCTTTTCCCTTTCTGATACATGCACATAAATCCTTTTTGCATTCTTCAATAGATCAAACTTTTTCTGGGTGAATACCAAATTTCCTTGTCAATTTCAATCTGACTGACTCAGTTGCTGTGGAGTCCATGTGCTCTCTGAAAATGCCTTGAACTCACTGTCTGCCCGTACAGGGCTAGCTCAGTCCAGACTTCACAAGTGATGGAACCAGCCTAGCATTGCTTCTAACCATTTTGTAATGTTTCTTTGTTTTCACACAATCACAAAAACACTAAAACTTCTCTGATCAACAGAGGGTACACTTGTTAACACAGTTCAACTATTGTTAACCTTCTTTGGCAGAGCAAAGGATAACACAATATTACAAGCACTTTACGCTAATCTTCCCTACCTGAAACGGAGGATAAAACAAAAAAATAGCATCTTCCCTGCCTGACAACAGAGGATCAACTTTCATTTCTAAAATAAAATTTTAGAGGATAACACCAGTTAACCAAACTCTACAGCTGTCTGTTAAATTTTTCTGGCGGCACGGAGGAATGACAAGTTTGTACTGGTCTTCAGTCTTTGTTAGTTGTACAGAAAGATTCCATCTGGAACTCAGTCAGAAAAGTTTGAGGCAAAAATTCCCTGGGCACCTATGGTCATTCTCTACAGAAAGAGATAGCCTCACTGCAATTCCGGAAGGTTTGGAAGGCCCACAACCTTTGAATTTCGTGGCAGATGCTTTGGTGGAGATATTTGATCTGCCTGAACCTCCACTCCTTGCTCGCACACATTGTACACTTGCACTGAAACCTGCGGAGGAAAGCCGTCCACAAGCCTCTGGAATTTGCTTCCATCGCTACAACATCAAGGAGGATATTTGGTGGAAAGCAAGCCGGGGTGGGCAGCTTAGGCCAGGTTTTGCGGTAGGGTTTTTGTTTGTATTATTTTCTGTACTAACAGTTCCTTGCATAACTATTTGGATTTTACAATAATATTTTTGGTTTCTTTTTTTTCTTCAAATGATGGGTGGTCAGGGCTAATGAAGATGGTTTGGTGAGATGGGTTATCTGTAAAGGTTTGAAAAATCCAGTCAAACGCAATAAGTTTCTGAATCATCTTAGGAAACTGAAAGCCAGTTTTATGTTTCTTTAAGAAAATCACCTCTGTTCTTCAGACCGTTTTAGATTATAAAAAAAATTTGGGTAGGTTTATCTAGTCTATCATTCACAAGTCCAGGGGCTGTGGCTTTCTGGTACATAAATACACTCCGTTTGCTGTATCACTAGTAATTGCAGATCATTAGGGCAGATATGTCATTACAACAGGAACTTTGTTTTTAATCCCCTAATTCTTGCTAATGTCTATGCCCCGATTATGATGATGATTATGATTATGTCGACTGAAGAGGCTGAGAATTTGTTTTTACAAGCTCAACATAGGATCTATGAGGGGTTTTTTTGAGGCCCTGGTAGTTGGGTCATCTATAGCCGTTTCGTGACCGCGGAGAGCGAAGGTTCGTTTCTCACTTAATTTGTCATCTATAAAGGTTAAAGAAAAAATGAGCCGGGGTGCCCTCACAAAAATGTGGGGAAATTTTGTGAGAGCCCGATATCCAAAATGGCTGCCATCGGCCAAGCTGTGAAATTAACTTTTTAATGGTTTTGCCCATAGTGCTGCATAATACATGGTTTCTGAGACTATTTTGGTCAAGAAATTCATAAATGATGTAGATTTATTGATTTGACCTATTTTTGACCTTCAAATTCAAGATGGCTGCCAATTGGCTCTTTAAGGTGAGACACCACTACAGGTGAATAGGGTAAAAAATCTAACTTGCAGATATCACCATGAAACTTTACCAGTTGATTACTCGCATGAATAGGAGAAAAAATGTATTGCGAGTTTTTGTAATTTTATGTTTAAATATGCTAATCAGGCTATATCCAATTAAATATGCACTAATTTGCATATAGTTTGAAGTGACGAATCTCACCATTGAAAAAAACAAGGTTCATAATTATTTTAGCATTTTGTTGATATATTCAATGAAAAGACATTACCAGAGGGGATTATGAATATTTATTTTTATTAAGCTGTAAATCTGAAAATACTGCCAATAGCCTTAAATTGACGCTCCAAGTACTCTGACCTGCCATCAGAGGCTGCGTTTACACTTGGTGCAATTTTTTATTACATACCCCTTTGACACTGGCTAGTTGTGCCCCTGGATGGGACAAGGCAGGTTTGGGTACCCTACCACGAGTGCTAGTGTCTACTATCACCAGTGACAATTTAAATAGAGACATGCCACCTCCTAAATCCTCAATACAACTATATAGGGAAAACCCATAACGCACAAGATGGCGGTTGTATGCACATGTCCCAACCCTCTGACTGGAAAGCCAATCATCTGCTTTTAACGGTCAAGCCGGGAAACATTTAAGCTCTGATCGTCTGGTTCCACTGATGCACACGCACATTTGATGTTTGCGACAGTGGACACGAGAACCCTTGCGCATGCGTAGTAAAAGTATAGCCTGTGGGGAAAAGGGCATTTCAAACCTTATTTTGGGGCAAAGTCATCAAACTTTTTCAGCGATTTTTGTCATAATGTACTGCTGTTTCTATACATGCAGTTTTTATATCCCGGTGACCAGTGGAAATGCAGTTCTGACTCTCTGCCCATACATTTAGATAGGAACCTGGTCTTGTTAGTCCGAAATAGCTGCCCGGAGGCATTGCCAAGATGGCGGCCGAGTGGCAGGACTTGCCTAAAAGGACTTTGTTATCACTTCTGCTAGAGCAGGGGTGTCAAACTCAGTTCCTGGAGGGCCACAACCCTACAGAGTTTAGCTTCAACCCTAATTAGGCACACCTGATCAGCTAACCAAGTCCTTCAGGCTCATTTGAACCCCTGCGCTAGAGCATCATCCAGAGACATTTCTACGCTTTGAAGTGGAACCTCTTTATGCTCTATTTGCAGAGAAGACCCCGTAGATGCTCGATTAGTGTCATGCTTTCCTTCCTGCAAGATGGGATGGAGCGAAGGAAGTGTATGTTGCCGCTATCACTGCATATCATGACGCAGTTGGAAGTAAGTCCTTGGGAAAGCAGAACATGATCGTCAGGTTCCTGACAGGAGTGAGGAGACTAAACCCTCCTCGTTCCCTCTTGGGACCTCTAAATGGTTCTATCTCCCCGGCAGAGTGCTCCCTTTGAGCCACTGCAATCAGTGGAGCTTAACTTCCTGTCAATGAAGACAGCTCTACTGGTTGCACTGGCCTCCATCAAGAGGGTAGGGGACCTACACGCATTCTCCATTGACAAAGCCATTGACGTGATCCTGAGACCCCGGCCTGGATATGTGCCCAAGGTTCCCACCACTCCCTTTGGGACCAGGTGGTGAACCTGCAAGCGCTGCCCCTGGAGGAGGCAGACCCAGCCTTGGCACTGCTCTGTCCAGTACGCGCTCTCCGTGCCTATGTTGATAGAACGCAGTGTTTCAGGACCTCGGACCAGCTCTGTCTGTTATGGTGGAAAGCTGAAGGGAAAGGCTCTCTCCAAGCAGAGGCTGTCTCACTGGATAGTGGATGCCATTGCTTTGGCATACCAGCAGCAAGGTCGACCATGCCCCCTTGGTGTGACTGCCCACTCCACCCGGAGTGTGGCTTCCTCTTGGGCTCTAACGCATGGCACCTCGCTAACAGACATCTGCAAAGCTGCAGGTCATTCGCCAGATTCTACAGTCTCCGAGTGGAGCCAATGTCCTCTCATGTACTCGCTTCAACCACCCGCTCATGTGTCTTTGCTTGCTCGCCACTCCACTCCACTCCACAGACTGGCCACATGCAATTTTTTTCCTCAGGTGAGCTTCTCCCGTCAGACGTTAAGCCCTGAGTTCCTCCAGCACTACTAGGCAAAGTGCCTCGAAGTGACAACAAAAGGGAACGTCTCAGCTCATTTTTTAATACTCGAAGTTGAATAGGCTTTCTAAAAGCGAAACCCTATTCGTCCTCAGCTCAGCGTAACATCTCCGTTCCCTACTCAGGGAACGAGGGTTACATACGTAACTGAGACATTTTTTCTCACACTCCTAGTGACGATTTTATACTTCTGTAGCACCTACATACAACAAACTGTACAGTCTTATTCCCAACTATATTGTGAAGGTTTTTACAGAGGGATTTGTTGATATATCATTCTTGGCCTGATTTATATGACATTTTATGCCTAAAAAGAAGGTGGAAATCTATTTAATGCTATTGGCAGTATTTTCTGATTTCAAGGGTAACAAAAAGAGATATTTATAATCCCCTCAGGTGATGTCTTTTCATTGAATATATCAAGAAAATGCTAAAATAATTTTGAACCTTATTTTTTTCAATTGTGAGATTCTTCACTTCAAAATATATGCAAATTAGTGCATATTTAATTAGATATAGCCTGATTAGCATATTTAAACATAAAATTACAGAAAACCCGCAATACATTTTTTTCTCCTATTCATGCAAGTAATCAACTGGTAAAGTTTCATGGTGATATCTGCAAGTTAAAATTTTTACCCTATTCACCTGTAGTGGTGTCTCACCTTAAAGAGCCAATTGGCGGCCATCTTGAATTTGAAGGTCTAAAATAGGTCAAATCAATAAATCTACATTATTTATGAATTTCTTGACCTAAATAGTGTCAGAAACCATGTATTATGCAGCACTATGGGCAAAACCATTAAAAAGTTCATTTCACAGCTTGGCCGACGGCAGCCATTTTGGATAACGGGCTCTCACAAAATTTCCCCACATTTTTGTGAGGGGCACCCGGCTCATTTTTTTCTTTAACCTTTATAGATGACAAATCAAGTGAGAAACGAACCTTCGCTCTCGCGCGGTCACGAAACGGCTATAGATGACCCAACTATGGGTCCTGACGATTTCCCATCTGATTTTTATAAATGATTTTCTAAATTACTACTTTGTTGCTTTTTATAGACTCAAAATTCTGAGATACTCCCAACCTACTATCTAGCAACTATTTAATACATTTTTAAGAGAGAAGAATTATGTAGATTGGATATCAAATTTGTTTTATCTTTCTTCTTCTTCACATATAATTTGAATAAAATGGCATCAAATAAAAAAAAAATTCAGCCGATTACCCAAAATTAAAATAATTCCGTCATACAAAATATAAATTTTTTATGCAGCATTTCAACGTGCCGTAGTGCTCTTGTGAATGTGGGTTGGTGATTAATATTTTGTAAATAAAGTGATAAATTGTGTTCTTTTGCTCAAAGCACTTGCGTCGCTTTATATAATTGAGGTTAAACCACTGGAGTCACATGGATTATGCTTTTATGATGTAGTTGCATAGGGATGTCAATGGAAGAGAAGAGAAACTTTGAGATTTCAATAAATAGATCTTCATTTGTGTTCCTAAGAAGACACATGTCTGGCAGATTTCAAATGATATGAGGGTGAGTAGCTAATGACCAAAATTTAAATTTTTGACTGAACTAACCCTTTAAAGGTCCATACAATATAGATACTGGCAGTTTGTACTGCACTTACTCAGACAAGTGGATAAATGAGGACAATTTTCCTGTTTGTAACTGTAAAGTTCAGTTTAAAGCCTTTTAGTTCAGAAAATAGATGTGTGATTAATCTGATGTTGGTTCTGTTTGAATCAAACATATTAATTTGCATCTATGATGTACCACTAGAGACCCTGACCTCGATTTACCCCCACAGGTCTGAGAGGAACATCCTGTCCACTGACATTTGAGCAGAGGGGCAGTGACCCACAGAGGATCCAACCCCCCACATGGCCCTCCAAATTATTTATGCTTCTAACATTTACACAGCACATTGCCTCTCTCAACAAAAGCCTTTTTATGCTCCAGTGGGGGGATTTCATGGAATAAAAGAAGATGGATCTCATTACACAGGTTTGGATTTATTAGGATAAAGTCTGGGCAGTATTGGCAATGTTCAATTGACATGTTTTTATATAACAGAAATAAAATTGTTACTTAAAGTCAAAGAAAAAGGGTGCAACTAGGATAGGTAAAAAACAAATATCGTTGAATGTTTTCTTTTTCCAAATGTCAGGTCAAATGCAATTAATAAAGCCGAAACAAGGTCCATATTCAGGTTCAAATTATCTTTGTAGGTTTTGTAGAGGGTCTCAATTCAGTTGGCCCATGAAGCAAAGCACAGTCCTCACTGGGCAGAGGGCATCCGTGGGGATGGTGGGTGTGGAACCAACAGAGTCGGGTCTTCAAGGCACCTGAGGGAAGGGGTTTGTGCTTGGAGGTTACTCTAGGGTTTTGAGCTGATGTATGCGTCCTCCAGTTCCGAATAAAGACTCTTCCACCCTGCACTATGAAAAAAAAGACGCAGAGAGAAATGTCAGATATTATTGTCCTTACAATTTACCTATAAGAATTGAAATGACAATCTTATCAGATGGACATCAACCAAGGGCATCCTTTTGAAGGGGTCCTTATTAGCTGGTCTATAATGTTCACTAGAGTGGCATTTTCTTTGAAGCCAAGGGGGTCTAATTCTTTTTTATCCTCTTCTAGACACATTCACACTTCAATATGGATTCCAGTTCATCTTTCCAAATGTAATTTTTGAAATTTACATTGTCAAATATGTTTATTTCAACAGCACTATATCATCAGTCATATGAGAAAACGAGCAGAGAGAGTGAAGTGCGCATGCGCACTCTCACCGTCTTCAAACCTTTACAGTCAGTCTTTGCTTCAAACTGTCTTGCACTCTCTCCCTTCCTCACACATATTAATGAATTGAGTTGACTGAATAGGGATCTTCGCCCGTGACGTCACGACGCGGTTGCATGTGCTCTGGTTGGCAGAAAAGTAATGGCCGTGTAAGAGCCAATTAGCGCTCTTACCATAAATAGGAATCAGTTTTTGGTTCCTAAGATGTGACCCGGAAGCACAGACAGTTTTTGACCACAAAACACACAGACACGCACACTCCGATGCCAGTACAAAGTCAAATGTGCGCAATGAAGTTTGTCTGGATATGGCTATGATGGAAATAAACCAAATTCATGGTTTTAACTGCAAAGATGACTTGGACTTTCATTCAACTTTAAAGGTAAAAGTGCGTCAATTACTAAATTCCAGGGAAACCATCTCAGGGGCTTAAAGTTTGAGCTTGGCCTCTACATCTAAAGTCAAAAACTTTTGCTTGATGGAGTTTTAAAGGACGCGTTTGGAGAATTGGAGGAAGCGCTTTTCCATATCGTTGGTGGTGGTGGCGACGAGGACGGAGACGGAGAATGCGAGGAATGCTTACCGGCTGCGGCTCGTCTGGTAATCAGCTGATCAGGACGGCAGAGAGGGAACCGCTTTGCTGCAGTCACCGCTCATCGGCTGCATAGGGCGCCAGAGAGGATCGATACTTCCAGGGAAGTTGTGGAGCTATATTCGACTGAAATAGGCCTATATCAACTGTTCATCTGACGAGGTAAGGTAGCGCTACCAACGTGTTTAAATGGCCATCTAATAGACTATTAGTTGTGTGCACACATGCGTAAACCCAATGCATTGGTCGCTGAAATGGACAAACAATAAACTTTGCGTCGGTCGGTTTTTGTAATCTACTAACTGTCAGACTATTAAATATGTCGGTTGTGGAACACGGACAAAGCGCCAGCTGAGCGTGCGTTATCTGCTGGCAAAGCGGACAGTATGGCCAGTAGTGAAACACTAGGCAGCAAACGTTTTGTCAAACTTTCTGTTAAAGCACTTGCTGAAAATTTGGAAAAATTACAAGCTGGTAGAAAATCAAAGCTAAATAAGGCTTGTGATTTAAGAAAAATGTTGCAAGGTTTAATGGAAACTGGTAAACATTCAGATGTGCAAAATGCTTTTGAAGGTTACATTGCATTGTGTGATGAAATAAGATGCATGCATGAGTCTATTCTGCGTTTGTTACCACAGGAGGAAAAGAAAAACACGAAACATGGTTTAAGGCAAAAATGATGTTTAATGATGATTTTATTGTCAATGTGCGTACGTGGGTTGGAAAACATTTTCCTGAAAATGATGGTAATGAAAATGATGGTAATGAAAAGGGTAATCCTGATGAGGGTGATCATGATGGTATAAATCCAGATGATAGTGTTTCCAATGTGGGTAAAAGCAAAAGCAACATCAGTAATAAATCAAGTACCACTTCCTCTGCGCAAATTAAAGCAGCAGCCGAAAGGGCTGCAGTAATTGCATGCATGGCAGCTTTGAAAGAGCTACACGCATTGGAGGAAGAGGAGCTTCAAATAAAGAGGAAAAGGGAGAAGATGAAGCTGGAAATAGAGTTAGCAGCATCTACTGCTAAGTTGGCAGTTTTGCAAGCAACTGATGGACAAGCTTCCTCTCATGTACTGTCAAATGGAATGAACTCTTATTTTGAAAGGGAACAAAGGAAACAAAGGAAACTGGAGCAGTTCAACACTCTGAACCCCATGGCAAAGGAGTATGAACCTGAAACAGGGAAACCTCCGCAAACAAGGTCATCATTCCCACAAAGCAAACTGCCTGCACAGGATGGTAAGCAAAAGGCAATGCATATTTCATCAACACAAGTTTTGCAATCTGGCTCCACCATTACTTTGCAAAATCAGAGCCAACATGCATGGATACACATCATCAGGAGATGTTCTTTCTATTATGCAGAAGCAGAATGAAATTACAGCAGCACTTACCCACCAGCAGCGCTTGCTATCTTTACCAACAAGAGAAATTCCCATATTCGAAGGAGATCCATTTCAATACAGGGCCTTCATTAAGGCATTTGAGCAAGGAGTGGAGGATAAAGCTAGTGGAGCTGACTGTTTATACTATTTGGAACAGTTCACTAGAGGCCAGCCAAAGGAACTGGTTTGTAGCTGCCAACACATGTCTCCTGAACGTGGTTATATTGTGGCAAAGGGTCTTTTGAAGGAGCATTTTGGGAACGAGTACAAGATTGCTACTGCATATATAGAAAAGGCCTTATCTTGGTCAATCATCAAGTCTGAGGATGTCAGAGCCCTCCATGCTTATGCATTATACCTGCGTGGATGTTGTAATGTGATGGAAGAACTTCACTTCATGCAGGAGTTGGATATACCAGCTAATATGAAAGTTGTTATTTCCAGGTTGCCATTTAAGCTAAGAGAACGGTGGAGAGCTAAAGCTCATGACATTTGGGAAGCCTCTAATGACAGAGCTCATTTCTCAGACATGGTTTCATTTCTTGAGAGACACATAAGAATTCTGTCAGACCCAATTTTTGGAGACATTGAAGGTGCAAGCCAATCACAAAGGGCTGTTGGCCTAAACACTTCAAACAGGTTTAAGCTACAGTCAAAGAGCAGAATGAAAGGTAGCAGTTTTGCCACTACAGTGACTGAAGTTGATCCTGATGAAACCAAAGCCACAGCCAATTGTCCCAAGAAAAAGAGTGTGTCTTGTCATTGCTGTACACGTGCTCATCCTTTAGAGAAATGCCAACAATTTAAAGGTAAGAAGCACAGAGACAAGATCATTTTCCTAAAGGAGAAAGGCATTTGTTTTGGATGCTTGGGTATGGGACACATAAGTCGGGAGTGCGATAGCCGCATGACTTGTGAAGTTTGCGATAAACAGCATCCCACTGTGCTCCATATCAGGAAAACTAATGTGGAGTCAGAACAAACGTCTGAGTCATCTGGAGTTAAGCTTTCAACAGTATCACAGACATGTGGACATACAGGGGCTGGAAAGGATAGCTGTGTTCTTTCTATTGTTCCGGTACAGGTCAAGTCCACAAAAGGAAGCCGCATCATACAGACGTATGCATTTTTGGATCCCGGTAGTACAGCTACATTCTGTTCAGAAGAGCTTATGGAAAGGTTAAACGTTAGAGGAAAGAGGACTCATTTTCTCTTGAAAACGATGGGATATGAAGAGGTTGTGCCAGCGTACTCCTTGTGTGGATTGGAGGTGTCTGGTTTGGAAGAAAACAACTTTTATCTTCTCCCTGAAGTCCTCACACAGAAGAAGATGCCAGTCACTACAGACAACATTGTTACTGCTAGAGATGTTAAAAGGTGGCCACATTTGTCAAAAATTCACATTCCCAGCTTAAAGGCCAACGTTGACATGTTGATAGGAACCAACGCTCCCAAGTTATTGGAACCATGGGAAATTGTCAACAGCTGTGGAGGTGGCCCATATGCTATAAGAACAGTGTTGGGGTGGGTCATCAACGGTCCTTTAAATGGAAATGGCAATGCTGTTGAAGTGGCACGTCCTTCTGTTCTGGTAAATAGGATTTCTGTAACAAGCTTGGAGCTTATGCTGAATAATCAGTATAAACATGACTTCAATGAGAAGAACACCGAAGACAAGGAGATGTCTAGAGAAGACTGCAGATTTATGGAAATAATGGAATCTTCTGCAACATTACAGGGTGAGGGGTACTGGTTAAAGTTGCCTCTTAAGAAACCAGAGGTCTTTCTACCAAATAACTTTGCAGTGGCTAAACAAAGAATGCTTGGTTTAAGAAGGAAGTTTGTGAATGATCCAACTTTGCACAAGGAATATTCCAGTTATCTTAACAAGGTTATTGTTAAAGGTTATGCTGAGCAAGTACCGCCAGAGCAGTTGCAGTGTGGAGGCGGGAAGGTATGGTACATCCCACATCACAGCGTTTACCATCCCAGAAAAGGTTCTCTAAGAGTGGTGTTTGATTGTGGAGCTACTTATAAGGGAACATCATTAAACAGCCAGTTATTGCAAGGACCAAACCTCACCAGCTCACTCTTAGGAGTTCTCACTCGATTTAGGCAAGAACCTGTAGCAGTAATGGGGGATATACAGGCCATGTTTCATCAGATGAAGGTGGTTGAACAGGACAGAAATCTTCTTCGTTTCCTCTGGTGGCCAGAAGGGGACTTGAGCAAGGAGCTTCAGAACTATTGGATGACTGTACATTTGTTTGGAGCAGTTTCATCACCTAGTTGTGCTAGTTACGCCCTAAGGAGAACTGCTACTGACAATCAGTCTGACTTTTCTGCTAAATGTATTCAAGCTGTTCACCAAAACTTCTATGTAGATGACTGTTTGATGAGCCTAAGCTCGGAAACGGAGGCGAATCCAGATGGTTAAAGAGCTCAATGATCTTTGTGAAAGAGGTGGATTCATACTGGAGAAATGGATCAGCAATAGTCGGGCAGTTTTGTACACAATTGCAGAAGAACAGCGGGCTAAGGAGCTGAAGGAGTTGAACCTTGATAGAGATAATCTGCCAATGGAGAGAGCTTTAGGTCTACTTTGGTGTGTTGAATCAGACTCCTTTAAGATCAAGATCGGAAGTGAAAGAGCAACCGCTAACCAGACGTGGCATGTTATCCATCACAAGCTCTGTGTATGATCCTTTGGGTATTTTAGCACCAGTCACTTTGTCTGCAAAGATGATGCAACCAGGAGCTCTGCAGGAGAAAGTGTGGATGGGACGATGTCATACCATCAGATATCTTGACTCAATGGAAGCGGTGGTTGGAAGATATTAAGTTACTGATTTCATTCAGATTGGATAGGTGTTTAAAGCCGAAGGACTTTGGAGCACCCATACACAGGCAGTTACATCACTTTGCTGATGCCAGTAAGGATGGCTACTGGAACTGTGTCCTACATCAGGCTGGAGAATGCAGAAGCGAAGTTCATGTTGCTTTCCTGTTGGGTAAGGCCAGAGCTCGTACCACTGAAATCCATAACTATTCCACGATTGGAATTAACAGCTGCAGTGGTAGCTGCCAGAGTGGACGTAATGCTGAAGTCAGAGCTTCAGACTCGAGTTGGATGAATCTTTGTTGTGGACGGATAGTACTTCAGTACTTAAGTATATTAACAACGAAGACAAACGATTTCAAAACCTTTGTGGCAAACAGGATTACTGCCATAAGAGAGGTTTCTAACCCTATCCAATGGAGGCACGTCAGTTCCAAAGAAAACCCTGCTGATATTGCATCTAGAGGAATGAAGGTTCCAGACTTCCTAAACAATAGAGTTTGGCTGGAGGGTCCAATGTTTCTTTGGAAGCCGGAGAAAGATTGGCCAGGAAGGTATAATGGTGATATCAGAGTGGACATTGATGATCCAGAGGTCAAAAGGGAAACCTTTCTGAACATTGTGGTTGACGATTCACTTAAAGCTACAGATCGTCTTTTGAGTTACTTTCAGACTGGAAGAGGCTTAAAGTTGCAGTGGCTTGGTTTCTCAGGCTGAAGACAATGTTGTTTGAGTTCAGCCGTCGGAGAAAGGCTTTGGAGGCCACTGGAAATGCACAGGCTGATCAAAGGGAAAGAGTAAAGATTACATCAATTACATCCAAGCAGGATATCTTGACACCAAAGGATCTTGAGAAAGCGGAGTTGGCTATTGTTCGCTATTGTCAACAGCAAAGGTTTCAGGATGAAATCACTTCCTGTTATCTGAAAAAGGAACAGTAAGCAGACAAAGTACCATCTATAAGCTGGATCCGATCTTGGAAGATGGACTTCTTAGAGTGGGAGGGAGATTGAGCAAAGGGAGCAATGCCATTGGAAATAAAACATCCACTCATTCTTGCGAAGGAGCAACATATTTCCAAGCTGATTATCAAGGATATTCACCAACTATTGGGTCATAGTGGTCGAAATCATTCATTATCTACACTAAGAAGGAAGTACTGGATAACCAAAGCCAACTCGGCTGTGAGGAAGGTTATTGCTGAGTGTAGTTTTTGCAGACGTCATAATGGGAGACTTATGGAACAAAAGATGGCAGATCTTCCAAAACAGAGAATAGTCCCAGATTTACCTCCATTTACCAACGTTGGAGTAGACTATTTGGACCTGTGGAAATAAAGAAAGGAAGAATGATTTGCAAACGATATGGAGTAATATTTACCTGCATGGCTTGTAGAGCAGTTCATTTGGAGGTGGCCAATTCACTTGAGACAGATGCCTGCATAAATGCATTACGACGGTTTATAAGTAGAAGGGGTCAAGTCGCCCATATTACATCAGACAATGGGACCAACTTTGTGGGGGCTGAGAGAGAGTTGAGAGAGGCTGTGGCTGCATTAAATCATGAGCAGATTCAAGGAGCTCTCATTCCAGCTGGGGTTGAATGGAGTTTCAATCCACCGACTGGATCTCATCATGGTGGTGTTTGGGAGCGCATGATACGGATGGTACGCCGCATTCTCCGATCAGTTTTGCAACAGCAGACCTTAGATGATGATGGACTCAATACTATTTTGAGTGAAGTGGAAGCTATTCTCAATGATTGTCCTATTACGCAGCTATCTGACCAAATGATCTGGAACCTCTCACACCAAATCATCTCCTGCTACTAAAGGGAAAACCTGCTTTGCCGCCTGGACTTTTTGAACCCTCAGACATGTATTCAAAACGGTGGTGGAAACAGGTTCAATATCTTGCAGATTTGTCCTGGAGAAGATGGATCCGAGAGTATCTGCCATTGTTGCAAGAAAGACAGAAGTGGAGTCAAAGGAAGAGGAGTTTAGTTGCTGGAGATGTGGTAGTCATCATGGATTCAACAGCTTCACGTGGATCTTGGCCACTTGGCAAAGTGCTGGAAGTGTATCCTGATAAAAGGGGCCTTGTACGTTCTGTCAAGCTAAAAACCAAAACCAACATTATAGAGAGACCTATAACTAAACTGTGCTTAATAAAAGAGGGGTAGTTGGATTTATGGTGTTGTACATTTGTGCATGGATGTTGATGTTTTGTGTACATGACTTTTTTTTGCTTATTTGTTTGAATTGTAATGCCTCTGTCATTTACAATTAGGGGCTGGTGTGTAAGAGCCAATTAGCGCTCTTACCATAAATAGGAATCAGTTTTTGGTTCCTAAGATGTGACCCAGAAGCACAGACAGTTTTTGACCACAAAACACACAGACACGCACACTCCGATGCCAGTACAAAGTCAAATGTGCGCAATGAAGTTTGTCTGGATATGGCTATGATGGAAATAAACCGAATTCATGGTTTTAACTGCAAAGATGACTTGGACTTTCATTCAACTTTAAAGGTAAAAGTGCGTCAATTACTAAATTCCAGGGAAACCATCTCAGGGGCTTAAAGTTTGAGCTTGGCCTCTACAGGCCGTATGCCGCACAGTATTATAAAGTCATAATTTAACCCAAAGATTGGGTACTGTACGGTCAGTGTATCATCTGTGTACACACCCTTATAGATTAAGGGCAAATTATTGTATTTTCTTTCATACATTTTTACGTATATGTTGACTAATGTTATAAATCAGAGGTAAGATCATTTTGATTCAAAATATAGCCCATGGACAAATTGCACCTCTATTTTACTCTAGTTGTAACAAATGTACCAGTTATCCAGTTAACACAAGTAATATTCGTAATTATGACTTATAGGCATCTAAAGATTTGTACGCCTTCATTGACTCTCTGATAAGCATAGATGGCGTGTCGATGAGATACAGGTAGATGTCGCAGAATGTCAAATCTGGCCATGTGTTAGGGCTTTTGTTCCAATTCTCACTCAGGTGATATGGATCAGGCATAGAACATGAACCCTGGTTATATAAAAGCTTTATCTTATATCTCCTTTTAGCTTTTTCGTACAAAGAATTATAATTTTGCAGACAGAACACATAGACTGCTGCGTTTGTTTTGGTTCTTTTGCCAACCAGTTGGCGCCCACGCCCATTTCGTGACGTCACATATGACGCTCAGCGAACATCCCTATATCTTTGAGAATACATGATGCCAAAATGTTCGGAACACAGAATTTTTTTTTTTTTTTTCTGAACTACCATTGGTTGTGAATTGTGTTAAAACAACGCTGAATAAAGCAACACTGAACTCAAGAGACATAAAACGGAAACACTTTTCAATCAGGTTCCATTTATTAAAGTCTAGTTAACTACATTAGTTAACATTCAATTAATATTAGATTCTATGCGGATTTACTCCATGACAAAAACACCTCAGTCATTCTAATGAATCATTCTCTCCAAATAGAGCTATTCAAGTCATCTGGTGAAATTGTTTTTATATTGCAATGTAATTTTTTTTACCAATATTGTGCAGCCCTAATCCTCGCTATGTGTTTTCTATACAGAGATATCGGCATCGCATCAGTAAATATCAGTATCGGGCATAACAGCAATATTAATATCGGTTATCGGTATTGGCCACAATTTTCACATTGATGCATCACTAATTTGTATTGTACTAAAAACATACTCAAGTCAATTTTTAATACATATATTTCACCTGAGTTATTACATAAACAGTAAATTAAGGATTTGAATATTTAAACAATCTGAGTAATTTTGTTTTTCAATTACAAGTTGCCTCTATTTAGGGCATAACTACCTATATCACACTATTTGATGCCATTGGCATCCCACGTTGAACTCCATCATATCGCCGCAATGATATTCCTCCGATCTGAAGTGAACGCTTAGACACGACCGCGTTTTTCAAAGCCGATGCGGAAGAGAAATCCCCTCTCTTCACCTGTACAAACTGCACCAGGCACGAAAGATAGATAGCACCGTCCCTTTTCTTTTTATGGAAACCTGTGGACTCGATGTCCTGACAGGCCTAAGTTTTTGCAACCTCTACAAACACAATAATTTACCATGACGATGATAAATTAAAACACAAAAACTACCGAAAACACACTGACTTACGACCCCTCTCACTGAATACCAGCCTATTCTGCACTGAGCCGAGGCTCCCTGTCGTGACGTAAAATAATGCAATGTTGAAAAAAAAAGCCATTTTTATGAGCAGTTTAAGAAACGCTAACTTTATCTACTAAATTAGTGCCCTTATGTTGTTTTAACACATTTAACTTTTCAATAACTTTTCATAGGTATTTTCATACAAGGTTATATATTAATTTAGATTTTTTTTTTTTACCTGCAATATGCTCTTTAAAATTTACGTAGAGAAAACGTAAGAGTTTTCTGTTAAAACGGTGTTGGGTTAGCAGCCCCTAAGTTAATGTATTAAAGGTGCTCTAAGCGATGTCGGGTGACGTGACTTCTTGTTAATGTTTAAAGTATTCTCAAACAAAATGGAGGCTAGATAGACCCTCCCTCCTCCTCATCTGCACTGACCCCCCAAACCCCACCCCCCAGGGCCTTCTTGTCAGTTATTGGCTGGAACAGTTTGTTATGTTTCATGGAGCGGGTTGCCAAAGTTTGTTTTTGTTGCCATTTGTGGAGCCTGGGTTGTCTGCATAGACCGCGTTTTTTACAGTGTGTTTAGGGGACAGGCAGCTAGCGGATAGTGAGGAGATGTTTGCTGTATGTGACAAAAGATGTTTCGGCCTAAAAAACGTGTGACATCGCTTAGAGCACCTTTAATGTTAATGTATAAATGTATTCAACAATATAATTGATTTGACTGCACTGACACTATTGGATGAGAACTGAACTGAGCTGGTTGATGACATCACTTTTTCTGCAGAACTGCTTTATAGATGAAAATAACTAATTTAATAATAATCTAATAAGTGGAACTGAATCATTGCTGAACTGACTTCAGTTGAAGAATTACACTCTTTAATTTTAGGTCTGCTGTATAGACAAAATAAACTGTTTGCATCATTGAATAATTTTCCTGTTATTACTGTAAAGCTGCTTTAAAACAAACTATATTGTATAAAACGCTATATAAATAAAAGTGGCTTGGCTTGACTTGAATGGGACAGGGCTAAATACCTCTGAACACCTGATGATTGTTTTTCAGTAGTGTCTGGAGACCACCACATTCATTCTTTAGTGCTTGGAAAGTAGACTGGTCCAGGAGGTTGACTACTTCACTTATCAACAAACTTCCTGAAAAAATAAAGCAAAGAGGGATTAGAAAAGAGGCTAAAGAAGAAGAAAAAGTGGAGTAAGAAGAAGAAGAAGAACAAGGAAGGAGGAAGAATGGTGATATATATACACAAATAGCATACCAATCATAGATACCAATTTTGCCATAATCGGCCAAACTTCCTGTCGTTCATTTTTATTTTCTTAAACCTACTTTTTTTAAACCCCTCCTAGGTAGTTGCTCCAACTTTTTAACAAAAACTAAATCAGATTATCCTCAGACCGTGCAAACAAGAAAACATGGAAGGGGGCACGAGAACAAAATGCTGAGTTTTGGCCTTCATTTAAATGCTGTCAATACATATCATCCAATCAAATTACCTCATCTTTTGTGGTCAAAACTGACTGCATCCACAAAAGCAGCGTACTTATGACAGATTGGGTGCAGAGTATCTGCCTCAACAAATCGTGCTTCATTACTGCCGTTCTCTAAAATGTACCTTTGTAAAAGTTGGGATTTAGCACATACTAGCATGAAGATCAAAAATAGACACAGACTGTGCATGGAGATCAATTTAAGTTTCAAACTTTCTTCAATACAAAAACATACCATATTTTCTGCACTATAAGGCGCACTTAAAAGCCTTTAATTTCCTCAAAAAACTACAGTGCGCCTTATAATCCAGAGCGCCTTATATATGGATCAATTGGTTAATTGGATCAATTGGTTAATAATGCTCTGCTTACTAATAAACGCCTCGCACTCATATTCCCTTTAGCACATCTAATGGATGGATAATGCAAACCCAGTCAAACGTTTGACTGCAGTATCTTATGCGCCTTATATGAAAAATATATATGAAAAATGTTCTAAAATACATCATTCATTGAAGGTGCGCCTTATAATCTGGTGTGCCTTATAGTGCGGAAAATACAGTACCCTTTGTGAATTGTTTTTAATATTGATCATATATTCAAGGACATCAGAAATGGTCAAACACAACTTTAAACCAGGAGACATAGTGCTTATATTGGATAACACAGAGGAGTGCTTATAGTGGATAACACAGCACCTCGAAACTCTTGGCTTATGGGATGCATAATTCAAACCTTCCCAGACAGAAGAGGATTTGTGTGTCATGTGCAAGTTAAGACTAAAATTAGCTGTATGGACAGACTGAGGTTAACCAAGGTTTGTCTTCTACAAGGAGAAGATAGATACCCTCACTTGGTATCTGACTTATTTTTTAACTTTGACCTATGCACTTGACAAAGAGAAACTGGAAAGAATACATTACCTAAGCATGAACACTTTTATGGCTTGACTTTTTTTAAAGGGGTCATATAATGATGCATGCACTTCTTTAAACTGATTGTACTGAAATGTGTGTTGGTAGTGTCTCTACATAACCATCATAAAATGATAAAAATCCATCCAGTGTTTTTGTTTTAATCTCCTTATACATTTTCCTGTCCTAAATCATGTCGTTCGACCGAGTGACAACACACAGTCGGACACCCCCTCCCACGATTGTTGACAGCAGCGTTTCAACACATTCCCGCCCTGAGCGAGATGTCATCATAGTGCATCATTGTTGATACACTGGAGCAGAATGGCATCTAAGCGATTGTGCTGTTCTGTTCTTGGGTGTAATAACGAACACAACAGTCATTTTGATGTTCCTAAATCCGAACCGCTGAAGACACAGTGGCTGAGTTTTATTTTCTAAGGGAATATTCCCCTCGAGGAATGTAATGTTTGTGTGATTCGCAAATTTTTTCTAACCAGACTGCTTTATAAACGATGGCCAGTATAAAGCTGGTTCTGCTAAGAAACTGCTCCTGAAAAAAGAAGCAGATCCATGTCACTGCTGCATCTCCAGAAGAAGTGAGTGTAAAATTGTATTAACTTTTATATTAATCTTTGCAAATCGCTTGGTCGCTTCACGATGAATACAGCTAAGGTTTACACTCAGGCTACATTACAGCATGTTTTCTATGTACGACATTCTCAATATAATTTGTAATCCCACGTTTCCATGTCATCTTGTTCTGGGTCCAACTCCGGTACAAATGATACGATTGCACAGATGTATCCTCAGAGACTCCCGCTGCCATTCTTTCTCCTAAATATACCCTTAACTATTGTCAAGGCAACACTCCATGTGCGTTATGTTAAAACACTCGCAGAATATAGGGGCGGAATGACCGAAGCTCATTATCAAATAAAGGCATATGCACTGAAACAGTGTGCTGAAAACAGAGCTGTTTTTGACCAGGTAAAATTAGTGCTTTTCTTACAATACTAATGAGAATTTTTAAATCGAAGTATATTACAAACTTTTCATTTAGACCCAAAATAATCAAATTAACTCATTTGAAAATGGCATTATATGACCCCTTTAAAGATTTTTTTTCCTTTTTTGTAAGAAGAAATATGCATTATATGATGTCAATGCATTAACTTTTTAATTTAACTCTATAATTAAAATGTAATCTTTATTTGATCAGTAGGGGCTGGATTGTAGTAGACATGAAAAAGTTATGATTGTCAAGTGATCATGGTGGTGGTGGTGGTGGTGTGTGTGTGTGTGTGTGTGTGTGTGTGGGGGGGGGGTCACAGGAAATGGAATATTGGTCACCTGTTCACTGATTGAGATAGGGAGAGGGGGTGAGCAGGGACGATGCATTCTTTGTTGACCACTAAACTTGATACCACTGAGAAACAAAATCAAAAGTACTTTTTGCCTTACTGACGTTTTATTTATGCGTCCCAAGTGCATAAAGTCCCTGTCTTGGTCTCTCAGCGGTTTTATCATTGGAACGAGTAGCCGCTGCATTTTCCATATTTGAATGCGTTTTCCACGCATTGCATGCTTTGAATCGCATTGCAACCAGTACTTTCAGACCCTTTTCTCCATGTTCTGCTTTTTCTAGTATCAAACGCCTCAGGCCATGTCCACACTGAATACGTTTCGTTTCGAAAACGTATAATTTTCTCTCCGTTTTGGCCTTCCGCCACACTGAGACGGCGTTTTAAGTCAACAAAACCGTATCATTTGGAAAATGCTCTCCAAAGTGGATAAATTCGAAACGCCGTTTTCGCGCTGTAGTGTGGACAGTGAAAACGGAGGCATTTCAAAACGATGACGTAAGTTTAGTCATGTGATCCATGTAGTACCAATAGATATTCATGTTTATCGGTATTGTGCCTGTTATGTGTTATTCATTTTTACACTATTGCTAAAATATGTTACTTTCTATGTTACCTAATATGTGCTGTTCTTCATAGCACAGTACTGCAAATATGACAGATAATGTACTTAAATTTGCTGTCCTGCGGAAAACAGGAGAGCAGTCACGTTTTAGACCAAACATATGGTGACTGAATGCGACCTGGACGCATCAGTGATGGTGAGATATTTTGCTAAATAAAATTATCCTGTTATTGTGCGATAACATTATTATTTATTTTCCCATCTGTATCATCTCAGTGAGCTTTTGTGAAGTTTCACGCATGCGCACTAAAGTGAATTTAGAAGTTTCTCATCCTCACTGAAACGTCGGAAAACGTCTGAAACGCGAGTGTGGACGGAGAGCATTTTAAACGAAAACCCCGTTTTCAAAATGTATCCGGATTAATGTGGACGTAGCCTCAGTATAGGAGTTTCTCTGCACACTCCAAATAACAAATACACATTCTGATAAGATAGCATATAACAAATACTTTAAAATGGCTGTATTCAATAAGTGTGTTTGTGAAAGTTGATGGGTGGGGTTTTTGGAGAGTTGGTAAAGAATGTGCATGCTTTTCTCATCTCTATTCACAATTTCCTTTGTAAAGCAATTTGGATCAACTAGTGGCTGCGTTTCCATTACCCTTCAATTTGCGCAAATTGAAATTGCAAAATGAAATACGCTTAATGGAAACACGTAAATTTCGCAAAAACTCAGTTTATCGCAAAAAAGTTTTTACGCTCGTATGAGGAGGTTTTTCAGGCAATTCGATAAAGGATTTTTTCGCAAAACTGCAATGGAAATGGATTTTGCGCATTTACAGTTACCTGACTTAGAAGACGGAGTGTGTTTTAGGTCCGTGCCCGCAAATAATAATAATAATTATAATCATTAGCCTATTATAACATTTATTAGGCTACATATGTAGAAGACGCTTTTATCTAAAAAAGGAACAAAGCAATTGGTCACATCTCATTCATAGTAGGCTACAGGTTGGACAATAATAGGGCTAAGATTATCACAAATAAACACTCGATTTTGTCCAATATCCAAGAGTGTAAGCGGAGTTTGGAGCACACACTGAATGGCAGACAGGCGTGGGCGCACCGTGAACACTTTAATTTTCCCATCAACAGTGGAATCAACTTATCAACAGTAGGCTACTCTATCATTTCTGGTTATACAGAAAATAGTAATACATTATTCGCAACTACTTTTATTTGCGTAATGTCACAACAATAACAAGAAAACGTTGTGCTTTTGTAAAATAAAAAAAAAGTCAAAAAGTCATAAACAAATATCTGAAAATTTGTTGAGATGTATATAGCGCAGCTGGTGTGGTCAAACTAAAATAAAAATACCCGAAAATAGTCATATAACCATTGCAATAACTCTGAAGCTATTCCGTTAAGGTAAAAAAAAAACTGCATAGTGCTGCTTTAACATGGTGACCTCTATCCCTTTTTCTATTACATATATTAAAGTAACAATGATTCAAAATATTAAAAATTGAGGGCAAGGGCTTTTTATTCCTGAAGTTTCTCTCCAGGCTTTTAAAGGAACACTCCACCGTTTTTTTCATATTAAACTATGTTATTCCCTAAACTAAGATGAGTTGATGCATACCTCTCTCATCTCAGTCACTCTGGAGTTAGAAGCGGCCAAACACCTCCACATTTTCCCTATTTAAATACAGTTACACGAGTAGTTACACGATCAGGTATGGTGACAAAATAAAACGTGGCACTTCGGCTCGGCTCAGTAATATCATCACTCCTGAAAAATCCTCTCCCCCTCCCTTCCATCAATATTGACGGAAATGAGAGGTTCTATTGATGGAAATGAGACGGAGAGGGAGAGGGGGAGAGGATTTTTCAGGAGTGATGATATTACTGCGCTGAGTCGAGTGCTATTCCGCCAGACATTTTAGCTATCCATTTTAACCGCTTAAAGGAGAACTCCGGCGCAAAATGAACATTTGGTCTAATAACACATTGGCACCTAGTCGACCGTTCTGTGAGATTTGTTTTCATGATAATCGAATGAATCGAATTTGCTTAAAGAGTTTTAAGAGTTTTTAAAACTGTTTAGCATATAACGCTAGTATATGGGGGCAAATAATGATGAGTAAAAAGAAATCGCTATTTAATACCACTCACAAGGCTCAAAATAGCCCCACACAAACACAGTTACATAATGAGGGTCCCTATATACAAAACAAAGCATTGAGAACCCCGTAAGTGTACAGACCGTTTAATAAGAAGATATTTTATAAAGACAGTCCACTTTATGTATACAGGCAGGAGCCATCTTTGGAAAACAGCCTCGACAAGTCGAACTGTTTGGTTCATTTTGCGCCGGAGTTCTCCTTTAAAGTGCCACGTTTTATTTTGTGTCACCATACTTCTAACTTCATCTCTGCTTGGATCCTAATGAATGAACTGGGTTAAGCTAAGTGCTATTAAAGTGTCTCCGCACACCAGAGCGATTGAGAGAGGTATGCATCAACTTATCTTAGTTAAGGGAACAACATAATTTAATATGAAAAAATGGTGGAGTGTACGTTTAAGCCACCCATTTATCATGACATCCCAATGAAACATTACCTCCTGTATTCCAGGCATCACCGCAATCGCTGCTCTCCATGTCTCTCTCAGTCAGACTCAGCAATGCCTTCGCCACCCTCAGAACCACTGCATCCACAAAATCCCTTGGCAGAGCTGAACAGTTCCTAACAGCCTCTGTCTTTTCTCTTGGTTGAAAGCCATTCACCCAGTCATTTGCAGGGTTTGAAATTTTCTGTCCATTATCACTGTCAGGTCCACGATTGTCACATTGCTTGACCCCTGAGCTTGTAAATAAGGCCTCACGCCCCCTGATATAATCACTTCGTCTGTTCCTCTGCCATAGGCTCTTCGGCCTCGCTGTACCTTCTACCTTTCCCTATTATGCATACCTAAAAATGAGAATGACACAGCAGAATGAGGCTCTCGTTTTTGCCATTTGTTATGTAATATATGTATGCCATTTGTAAGCTGCTTATGCGAGTGAATCTCAAATCCATTCTAGAGGCCTAGCTCTACAGACATTTGACCAACCTACCCGTTTGGTGGAGGGTATCCTCAGACAGTCCACCTCTGTGTGGAAGCCACACACTGTGCTGACATCGGCAATGAAGTCAATGTACTCCTTATACTGAGACTTCTTACATTGTCTGCGCTGGTACTTCCCACAGAAGTCAAAGAAGCAGCAAGGAAGCACAAAGTAGCGGCACGAGTAAGATGATCTAGGCAAGATAAACACATAGGAGAGGACATAGCAACAATCAATGCAAAAATATATAGATCTACATAAAATATCTTCTGTTTATATTTAACCTAGTTTCAAAGACTACATAGTTCTCAGATGAAGTCAGTTCTGTACTTGAACTAATCACAGTCAGCAAACATGTTTAATGAAAAGTTTGTCTCAGATATAGTATGTCACTACAATAAAAAATACATGTATATCTTTGCTTTACATGTTATTGTACATTCTGAGTATGCCCAAATTGATAGGATACTGTAGCTTCTTGCGCTTTTGGGAATCTGTATTTTAGAGAGAATTTTATACAGTTTAAACAAGCTTTATAGCACTTTATTGGAAAGGGTTTAGACAATGTTTTTTCCTTTAACTATAAACAATTAATCGCACATGCACCTGTGTGGAACAGTCTGTATTTATACCTGAATTTATACCTTCTGCTGAACACAAAAGAAGATATTTACGATTTTTTAATGAACTTTGAAAGGCGGTTTGGTAATTTGGTAACTTTGGTAATTGCGTAGTTGTCAATGGAAAGATGACCACAATCCCTGCTAGCCTGCGTGAACATGCCAAAGGCTTGTTTCAGGGAGGCAATGAGGACTGCTTATTTTTAAATGCTTTTGATAATACAAATATGTACACGTTGAGACGTTTTCTGGAAGTAAAAGCAGCCGAAAGAGAGATATTTCATATTTTGCTGAGTTTAATTGACTGAATCCAAACTTTTGAAAGGTAGAGTATAAAAAAATATCAAGAGCTGAAATGATTAGTTTTACTCTTTCGTTGCAAGTTGAATAGAACTCATATATTTTTGAACATCAAATGATATTAATCTACAATACATAATGGGTCACTGTTAACCACAAATAATTTTAAATGCTCATTTATTTACTAGCACTGATACCACAACCTGGCAAAATAAGCACATAATGAATTTTCTATTCACTTTAGATTCCTTTACTGGAAAGCAGGTGTCTTTTTAACACTAGTGCTAATTTTCATGACTTGCCTGGCAGCTATTACAGGGATCCATGGGGTAAGCTCATCTGAGTGGTTTCCAATCAGCCAGTCTGTGGTGGGAAGAGGAAGCCATCGCTGGGTGTGATGGCATTTTCCTGAAATAGATGAGCATTCACAGACATTTGTAGGCATATGAAAATGATGAGAAAAAAAAACAGCCAAAGGGTTTCTTTATCTAATTTATCTACTTACTGAAAGTACATTTTGTAGCAAAGAGTATTAAGTTATTTTTGATGACCATAATGCACAAGTATAATTTAAAATTGTAAGACAAGAAAAACTGGAAAAGAGGGCAACTCTCAGAGAAAACAAAGGAAATTAACATTTGAACTTTCTCTTGAGAAATTAGCATCCCCATCAAAGACGGAACCACACTGAGTCAATCACCTCAGTATTGTATTAATTTACATCTCTTTCCCTTGACCCCCTCTTCCCTCATCCCTTCTCTCTCTCATACTGAGATCACCTGAAATTCACCCAAACATCTATATGGTTTAAAGTGAACAATTATCATACAACACTATCAGTGCTTGACATTAAGTTTTTTGCTCACTAGAGCAAACACTAGACTAGTATGTGCAGGTAGTACTCATGGGAGTTGTAGTGTTGTAGTGTCAAATGCAATTCGTTTGCTATGTCAGATGTCTTTTGACAAGACTACAATTTTTCAACACACCAAAGTGGCTAGTGGGAGTGACTGTGTTACTCGCAACGCGTGAAATCCACCCACATTTGGTGAGTTGGCGGGTGTTAATGTCAAGCCCTGTAACACTATACATGTTTGGTATCATTTCAAATATCTCAGTGCGACTGGTACAATGGTCTTATCCCCACAGAATTACACCCAAAGATAATCAAGTTTTTAAGAGTCTAGGGATAACTGGCTTACAGGGGAGGGTGGGTCTTTCATGCAAATGCCACTCTGTCCTTAAAAGGTGTAAAATCCTAGACACCATGATTAATGCAAATTCTCATTGTTAGATCATGTTTCCATGTGAAAGACATTCCGTCTGAGTACTTGAAGAAATACAACAAGAGGCTCAAAAATCCATTCAGTCATTTCTGTGTGGCTTGGTCCAAATATCATCTGATTAAAATTTGTAGGAGTAGCGAAAAAGAAGATTTTTCATTTACTTCAATATGGCAGACAAGCACATTGATGGAAAATGACATATCATCCAAATAGGCATGAGCCAGGGAACAAAAGGACACAGAGAAAACTAAATTTGGAGAGTTTTCATAGTTATAAAGTTTTGGCAAAAATACTTGTGTCTCTGGAACACTAGGTTATGCTGTGTTCAAACTTCTCAGATACATCCAGGGCATTTTGTCAAAGATCCCTATATAATTTTGTGCCAATATGTCAAATTGTTTAAAAGATATTGCAATTTATATCAAAATTCAAAATGATCAGATTCAGCATGACAGGATGAGTCTATAGAAACCCAAGCTTAAGTTCTCCAACAAAATGTTCAAAAGTTATGAGGAAAAAAAAGCCATTTTCCAGATCTCATGACTTGTAGGTGGCACTGTTCCCAAATTTGGCATGGACCCTCAGATCATGGTTCCAATGAAGCTTACCAAGTTCCATCTAAATTGATCAAAGTTTTCCTGAGATACAGTCTCTGACCCGATTTTCAGTCAACATTGTTAAGGTCGCTACATCTTAACTTTAGAACAAAGATGAATAAAAAAAATCTGTTCAGTCATTTATACATATAAAATATCTTAGAAATGTGTATAATTATTCCTTTATACCACCATGTGTTTGAAATGCTAAGGTTTTTAATGGTGCACGAATGCACCTTCTAAGATCAAAAGATTGCCACAAAAGCATCTCTGAAACTCTTTCAGGGCAGGACATTATAAATAATATAGCTCAGGAAATGTTTGAATTAAGGGAAACAGAAAAAACAAAATTTGGAGAGCTTGAGGATAGCAACAAAAACTAATATCAAACATTGACTGAATAGGACGGAGAGGAAGAAAATAAAACAGGTTTAGATTTTCTTGAGAAGATGGAACAGGAATTTATAAATCAAATATTTGTCTGAATGTCCATTATTCATTTTAAATCAACTTTAGTGAATTTTTTTTTTTTTTCTAATGGCAAAATCTCAAAACAGTGTAACTACATTTCAACTACATGTGCACATTGCTTGGCAATATTTTGATATTTTTTAATCAAAATAAGAATTGATTGAAATTAATTATACTGTCAACATATTGGAGTAAATTAAAATTAGACATTTATAATAAATACAACTTTATGGACATTTCATACTGACCAATGATTAAAGCACAATAAAAATGTGAGTTTGTAAATCAGGCAAAACTGCTATAAATGGTTACAAAAACTGGCCTAAAGCATCTTATAAAGTGAATAATGTGACTAT
Organism: Hybognathus amarus; assembly: GCA_030378365.1. Taxonomy (NCBI): domain Eukaryota; kingdom Metazoa; phylum Chordata; class Actinopteri; order Cypriniformes; family Leuciscidae; genus Hybognathus; species Hybognathus amarus. The sequence continues at coordinate 37,923 of JAQIUQ010007631.1, forward strand.
CAATGACACTACAATGTCTCAAACCTATCTTACCTCTAGATGAGTACCAGGCCCATACATGTCCCAGATCTTCCTTTTGCGAATGTCAGTGCCCTTTCCAGGATGCTGAAACCCAGGAGTGCAAGACCAACTTAGGCCTCGTCAGTTTAATCAAAACATAACAGAGAACGTCACAGTAACTGTGAATAATTCCCTTTAAGCCCTGAGAGGGAAGGAGTCAAATTTCAAATCCCTAGTATAATTAATAGCCAAAGAACGTAGATGGGTGTATGATTGATTTTAATACTGGATTAATATTAACAAATTACAAGTGTTTCACTAGGGGAGTTGCGTGCATGATTTACAGGAATGACACATGGTCCATAGTGTAGTAATTCAACACTGTAGATGTATTAGTTAACCTACCCCTTCGTTGTTTAAAATGTGAACCAGGAGGCCATTTCCACAGCCGAGATCCACAAAGGACTGTTTGGTTGTAGTTCCATTTTCAGCACGCTCTTCACTCCACAAGACCTGCATCGGTGACCAAGGAATACTGTTCTTTTTTTTTTCAGTGTTCATGACCACATTTTAGGGCTGTCATGATAAATTTAAGTACTTGATTTAAAAAAATCCTAGATTGCCAGTTTACCTATGTCAAGTAACCGGCAAAATACCGGAAGTGGCACTTTCCAAAGACGAGAATCCATGAAGCCGCATTATTATACGATTTTATAAAAATGCACAATGTATTAACACCATTTAAAAATCAAATTAAATACTATTGTGCTTTTGTGAATTCACACAGTTAAATAATTTACATGCGTACAGGTTACGTGCATCTCATCAGCGAGTCTCAAACTCCATATCTGCATATGTTGAGTATGTGTTTCTTATAACGTTCATTTGCATGTTTTGATGTCCAGATATTCTCGTTCAAGAAATTAAAGTGACTGTAGCATTTCTATCAAAGTGGTCAAATATTAAAGATTAAGTTAACATTTTAATTAATGTAATTTGGCAAATATTAACCAAGGATTTGATCTTCTGTAAAGTGGGACAACAACATCACCAGGCTGTTGGAGACCTCTGTAGGCATTTGTAATACATAATGTACATAAGTTGATTGTTTAAATTATGTATACAATATTATAAATTAACAGTGTTGTTCTATAAAACCATACGATTACTTGCTTTTGGTACTTATTTGAACAAAAAATATTTATTAATAATTAATTAATTAAATTGCTAATATACAGTATATGCATTTTAAGCAATTTTGAAAGCTATAGTTTGCTTAGGTCTATTTTTATTACCACAAAAAAAATATCTGGTTACTCAAAACAGTCTACCAATTACTTGATTGCCAAAATAATCTATTGTTACAGCCCTACTCCATTTATTTAACATGCACGCATTTTCAAACCTTTCTTTGTTATAAGTCTCTTATGCATAAACTGTCAGTTATTATTATCTTAATGATATAGTCCTATGTCTTCACTTAATATTGAGGTGAAATTAAATCACTCAAATGAGATAATTTTCCAAATAGTCCAACCTACCAACAAATACGTAGCAATGGCAACATCTTCAAACACAAACTTCTCTGGATCAGTAACTTCAGGCCAGACCTGAAAAATTAAAAGCTTTCTATTATTTGTCTAAATTGCATAAATGTAATGCTTGAAATCTAAGCAAAACCCAACACTTATTAAGGATAGTATATGAGACTAAAATCTTGACACAATAATGATGGCCATCACAATAAACAGTAGATAGCACTACATACACCAATGCATGTAAAACAAACTACTCTTTATTTTTAAAGGGATTGGTTTTCAATATGTATTGAAAGAGATTTTTTAACATGGCACAGGCAACAAGAAACAAATTTTTTACAAATAATCCTCTGTAATATTAAATATTTAGGTAAAGGATACGTGTAACATGTTTGCAAAGAATGTTTCCTGAATACTCCACATCTTCTATTAGTTGGACAAACAGATTAGATTATCTCACCTAAAAAGTGGTCACACTGCTTTAAGAAGCACAGAAGGGTTGTTTTTAGCTCCATTTTCCACTTCACACATCTTGTCTTCTTTACAGTTTAAGTAAATATATTTTAATATTTTAAAACATGGGCTCCATGTTATTTTATTTTTACACGGAGATTGGTACATCTGTTAGTAAAATCTGTTGAGTTCTTTGTTGCATTATGACAACAGTGACAGTTAAAAAATCGCTTTTTGTGTTTTTTACCCCAAGTTTTCATGCCTGTAACTCAAGTAGTATTAAAGATATCTTAATATACTTTTAGATTTTGCTTTTTAACAAACATTTATTCTGGTATCTTCATTTTAAATGCCCTATATTGTTCAATATAGAAAATAAGAAGATCTTAATGCGGTTCCATGAATAAATTGGTCAATTGTACAAATTTTCAGTGGCCAAAAAACAAAATGTTGGTCCCTTTCCATACAGCTGATATTTTTATCTTTTAAAGAGGAATACCTGAACAATAAATAATGTTGAAACTAGAAATATATCTTGTCTATTTCTTATTTACACAATTGTCTGAGTGCCATAAATAGTCTTTTTCCAAAGTTTATGAGACTGTCACCCTAAAAGGATTTTAGATTCTGGTTCTTAAACTTTCAAGGCCCTATATGATTTAATTCCATAGACATGGGGATCTTAATATGACTTCCATGTTCAATTTGTTCTATTTTTCCCATTTTCAATGGTCAAAAACGTGGTTGTGGTTCACTTTGCACACAGCTGATACTTTATTGCATTTAAAGGGGAATGTCTGAAGACATGTTGAAACTATATACATATTTACATTTTCTCAATCATCCACTGTCTTAGCAAATACCTAAATATTCAACTTTTAAATATTAATGTTTTTAACTTGATAATGTTTTTAATGTTATACTGCATTAGGATGAACATCAGTACCTCACATTTTGACCTATTTAGAATTTAACTATTTAGTATTATGAAAAAATCTTCATTAACTGAAGTGTTAGGGGTATTTGCTGTTCAATTCTTAGAAAACGAGTAGTTTCATCAGCAAACTTGACCCGACAATAAAATTATTCCAGTTTTCAATTTAGAAGCCAGTGCTTTAGTAAACATTTTGTAATCCGTATTTAGTAGTGTTGTGGGGAGTAGGTTAATAACCGCTTATCTTTTCCTGGAAGTGGATTTTTCTTAATATCCAGTTCTCCTGTCGCTCTGTTTACTATTTGTTAATTAAGTAGGGCTATTTTCGATTCTTTGCTTATTTGTAATTTTTATCTTTACTAAATATCTGTATTTTAATTAGATGCATTCCTTTTTGAATTTATGATCAAAGTATTGATCATATTTAAGCCGCACGCCTAAAGGGTTATAGTTTGTATTTTATTGTATCTTATATACTTAAGTAGCGCTGTTCAACAGCCAGTTTCAGCTCATTTCGGTTTCGCCCATTCTCGGGATATTTACTTTTTCTGTGCTAATTGCAAGGGTGGTCACAGCTCTCACTTACGTGTTACTACCTCCAACCCCTGGTTATCTGAGGTTCTTTGTGAACACCGGACTGAACTCAGCAGAGAGGAAACGGCGCAAATCAAAAGTCACATCTGACCTCAGTAGGTATCAATCTCTGCTCACTGCCTTTTCTACTGATGTTCATGCTGCGAAATCTTCATATTTCCACAACAAGATCAACAGCGCCTCTAACACACATTCACCGTTCAAGACATTCAACACTCACCTCTGCCCACCTCCACCACCACCCACCTCCTCACTAACTGCTGATGATTTCACACACACAGGAACCCAGACTGTCCTCTCTCACAGCCAACAACCTTCTCTCCTCCTTCCCTCCACAAACCGAGGAAGAAGTATTAAGCTTCTCCTCTCCAGTCATCCTACCACCTGCCCTCTAGACCCCAACCCCTCACACGTTCTCCAAGCAATCTCTCCTACACTTCTTCCAGCTCTCACACACATCATCAACTCATTCCTCCACACTGGCATTTTCCCTACAGCATTTAAGCAGGCTCGGGTAACTCCACTGCTTAAAAAAAAAAAATCAACGCTAAACACATCACTCTCAACTACAGACCTGTCTCTCTCCTACCATTCATTGCGAAAACACTTGAATGAGTTGCTTTCAACCAAGTATCATCTTTCCTGTCTCTGAACAACCAGTTGGATGTCAACCAATCGGGCTTCAAGAAAGGGCATTCAACCGAGACGGCATTGCTGTCAGTCACCGAAGCCCTGTGGGTCGCAAAAGCTGCTTCCAAATCATCAGTCCTCATTATCCTGGATCTGTCTGCAGCATTCGACACTGTGAATCATCAGATCCTTCTGTCCACCTTCTCATCACCGGGCATCACAGGTACTCCTCCCCACTGGTTTGATTAGTCCTATCTCACAGGAAGGTCCTTCAGGATCACATGGAGAGGTGAGGCACAAAGCACATCAACTGACAAAAGGGGTTCCCCAGGGTTCAGTTCTTGGACCGCTCCTCTTCTCCATTTACACAACATCACTTTGTAACACTCCCCTAAACAACTCAGTGGAGTTTACACTATAAAAAGAGAATGTTCGTTCAGTTGCAATAAATAAAAGAATGGAGTATTAATCAGACGACTAGAATAGCAAGAAAACCCACAGTGTATGTATAAGACAGTATAATCCAGTAAACCAATAGAACCCTATTGAATAAACGTTCGGGTGTGTACTTGTACAAGTCTTTCAGTCCAGCGTGTACTATTTACAAAGTCAGATCAGCCTCACTGGCAAGGATGTTAAAACAGTGAGCAGAATCTGTGGTGTCCCCAGCTGTTTAAAGTCCCCCAGATGAGTAATCCACACTCCCAAGAAAGCAAATACTCCACAAAGGATCGGCAGTCCACACTCCAAAAACAGCCAGGCAAAAAGTCAGCTAATCCACAACAATTGTGTCCATATCGTAAATGAATGAATGCGCTTCATTCCTCTCCGGTACGCCGGCCCTATATAAATAAAAATACCCGGTAACAGCTTCCCTTTACAGTCCAGTTACCCATGTAAATACAATGTACTTATTTTAGTAACTACAATTACTGGGTAATAACTAGTACTAACCCTCAACCTACCCCTAAACCTACCCCTGTTCCATGTACTTACCTCATATTAGCAGTACTTTCTAGGTAAGTACACTGTAAGTACTGTACTGTAAAAGGAAGCGTTACCAAATACCCTCCCAGTTCCTGTTTGGGTGACGTGTAATCACGTGACAACACATCTCGCGAGACGGGAGATGCAGCACAACTAATACACATTTAGGGAAAAATACAGAAGAAAGCATTTAAAACAAAAACGATCAACCAATCACTCTTATTAGTCGATCTACTAAATATGCTTCCCCTTATGTGGCCACGCTGCAACTTGGACCCATCATACAGGCAGGCACATGGTTTCTCTTACCACTGCTATGCCGATGACAGCCAGCTCCACCTCTCATTTCAACCAGATGATCCCACAGTACCTGCACAAATCTCAAGCTGTCTGATGGACATCTCGGCATGGATGAAGGGACATCACCTGCTGCTCAACCTGGCTAAGACTGAGCATCTCATCTGCCCTGCCAATCCATCTCTACAGCATGACTTCACTATCCAGTTAGATTCTTCCTCAATCACCCTGTGGCGAGGGGCGTGGGTTCAGCGAGGTCTGTAGCGGGGAGAAAGGACGGAGCCGAGCGGTGAGTAAGTGGGTCAAGTTCAAATGACAAACACCTGTCTTTGATTGCAGTAATTGGAGTGAGAAGGGCGCATATAAGCGGGCCGTCAGAACGAGCACAGAGAGAGAGGAACTGGGAGCTCGTGCACGCCAGTCTGAGGAATTGCTGTCCTGTGAAAAAGCTGTATTCAGTGGAAAGAGTGTTGCTGTTCGGTGACCAGAGAAAGCTGTATTCAGTGGAAAGAGTGTTGCTGTTCGGGGACCAGAGAAAGCTGTATATAGTGGAAAGAGTACTGTTTGCTTTGATTTATTTTTGAACTGTCTGAGTTTGTTGAGTGAGCGCGCTGACGCGCCTTGGGGAGAAAAATATTATTAATAAAGTGCACGAGCCCCAGAATTCGCCGACCCTGTGTCTCCTTCCATCACCCACACACATACCAACGAACCGTGAACGTTACAGTGGTGCCGAAAACCCGGGATGGAAGGAGAGGCCACCGCCAGATCTCCTCCGCCGACGCTGTTTGCGGATGTCATCCACGCGCTCGCGGGCCTCCACCAACAACACCAGGAGGCATTGCTCAGAATGGAGGAGCAGCAACAGCGCCGCTTCGAGGCGCTACTCCAGAGTCAGCAGGAGGACCGCGAGCAGTTCCGGAGCTGGTTGGAACCGGGAGGTTCACGCCCCGACATCGCCGGTCTCCACCGCAGCCATGCCTCTCCACAAAATGGGGCCACAGGATGACCCAGAGGCCTTCCTGGACCTCTTTGAGAGGTCGGCTGCGGCGTGGAAGTGGCCGGCCGCGGACTGGAGGTTAGACAGTGGCCGGTTAGCGGAGGACCAGATGGTGGCGTGCCCGGGGTCGCGAACCCCCCTCCACATCATCTCTCTCTCTCCCTCTTCTTCTTCCTCTCGCCCTGTCCCTGCACCCAGGTCCCGAGGCGGTCTCACTCCGGAGCCGGCCCCCCGTGGAGAGGAGGACCGGACCAGACGCCGCGGCCACCGCCTCGGGAGACCCTCCCCACCTTCAGCACTCCCGGGGGCCCGCAGCATGCGCCCTCCTCATGTCAGTTACCTGACCCACTTCCCGCCACAGGGGTGGCGGAAGGCCTAGGCCGGCCTGCTGGTGCTGTGGGGACCCTGGCCATTTTCATCGACCGGTGTCCCGTGATGGAGATCGGGACACTGGTCAGGGTTCCTGATGCCCCGCAGGCCGCCCCGATCAAGCTGGGTGGTACCAAATTCCAGTAAGTGTCAAGGGGGGTACTTATCGGGCTTTGGTGGATTCAGGTTGTAACCAGACCTCCATTCACCAAAGCCTGATTCATCCGGAGGCATTGGATAAGAGCCGCATGGTTCGGGTTCGGTGCGTGCACGGTGAGGTGGTGGGTTACCCCTTAGTGCCAGTCACAATTCAATTTCGGGGTCAAAAGCATAGAGTGGAGGTGGCAGTTAACCAGCACCTCCAGCACCCGTTAATTTTGGGAACGATTGGCCGGGCTTTAAAACTTTATTGGCTCATTTATGTATGGGTGCTTCTGGGAGAGAACTAAGGCAAGGAAGGAGAGCGGCGGTTCAGGTTGGAGAGGCTGTGCCGGGACCCTCGGGTGCTGGCTCAGAGGAACGGAGTGGGTCGGAAAGAGAAATCTTCTCTGACCGCGATGATTTTCCTCTGGAACAGTCCCGAGATGAAACGCTCAAAAATGCGTTTGATCAGGTCCGTGTGATCGACGGACAGCCTGTCCACCCAGATCAACCGCTCTCCTACCCTTATTTTGCCGTAATTAAAGACAAGTTATCTGGGTGACCCAGGACACCCAGACAAAGCAAGATACAACTCAGCTGTTAGTTCCAAAGAGCCGCCGGGAAATGCTTTCCAGGCGGCTCATTCTAATCCAATGGCTGGGCATTTAGGGCAAGCAGCTACACTAAATCGTTTAATGACCCGATTTTTCTGGCCGGGCATTCACGAGAATGTGCGCAGGTGGTGCGCGTCTTGTCGTGAATGTCAGTTGGTGAATCCACCGGCCAACAAAAAGGCACCATTGTGTCCCCTCCCATTAATAGCAGGTCCCCTTCGAGAGAATTGGCATGGACCTCATCGGGCCATTAGAGCGATCTGCACGGGGGCATCGCTTTGCATTAGTCCTAGTGGATTATGCAACGCGATACCCCGAAGCAGTGCCACTTCGCAACATTTCGGCTAAAAGTGTTGCGAGTGCACTGTTTCAGCTAATCTCCCAGGTGGGAATCCCGAAAGAGATTCTCACCGATCAAGGCACGGCGTTTATGTCACGTACAATTCGCGAACTATACGAGTTATTGGGCATTAAATCGATTCGTACCAGCGTCTATCACCCACAAACAGATGGCTTGGTAGAACGATTTAATCGCACGTTGAAATCCATGATTCGTAAGTTCGTACAGGAAGACGCCAAAAATTGGGATAAGTGGTTAGAACCCCTCTTGTTCGCTGTACGCGAGGTCCCCCAAGCCTCCACGGGGTTTTCCCCTTCGAGCTGCTCTATGGACGTCAGCCCCGCGGGGTGCTGGACGTGCTTAGGGAGGCTTGGGAGGTCGGACCTTCGAACAGTAAAAATGAAATTCAATATGTCCTGGACCTGAGAACAAAACTCCACACAGGCTCAGGACAAACAAAGTCGGCTGTACAACCGGGGGCTAAACTGCGTAAATTCGCACCGGGAGATAAAGTGCTTGTATTGCGACGAACCGTGAACGTTACACACCCCATCAAGGTTAGTCAGAAAACTTGGAGTAACCTATGATGATCAGCTGACCTTCACAGACCACATTACAAAGACAGCTAGATCATGCAGGTTTGCTATGCACAACATCAGGAAGATCAGGCCTTTCCTAACTGAGCATACAACACAACTTCTCATTCAGGCCCTAGTCGTTTCTAGGCTTGATTACTGCAATGTTCTTATGGCTGGACTTCCATCATGTGTAGGGCTGTCAAACGCTCTCTGTGATGGTACCACAAGCCGTTGCTCATTGACTGATTGTAGGCTTCTGCTAGGGATGTAGACTTGTAGTAATGAGTAGAAGTAGGAGGGAGCTGATCCTATGGTCAATCTGTAAGCAAGTGTCAATGCCTTGAACTTGATGTGAGCAGCGAGTGGCAGACAGTGCGAAGAGGTGAAAAGAGGAGTGACGTGGGCCTTTTTGGGCTCGTTGAAGACCAGACGAGCTGCAGCATTCTGAATCATTTGTAGAGGTTTAGTTGCAATGATTACGGCTGTTAAACGATTATTTGTGATTAATGGCATCCAAAATAAAAGTTTGTGTTTACATAATATATGTGGGTGCACTGTGTATAATTATTTTGTATGTGTGTGTGTGTGTGTATATATATATATATATATATATATATATATATAAATACACACACATGCATGTATATTTAGGAAAAAAAAAAAAATATATATATATATATATATATATATATATATAATATGTATATTTACATATCATATAAATTATATATAAATCTATATACAGTATATACATGAAAATATTTCTTAAATATATACAAGCGTGTGTGTATTTATACATATATATATAATAATTATACACAGTGCACCCACATATATTATGTAAACACAAACTTTTATTTTGGATGCAATTAATCACAATTAATCGATTTGACAGCCGTAATCATGTGCAACTAAACCTCTACAAATTATTCAGAATGCTGCAGCTCGTCTGGTCTTCAAAGAGCCCAAAAGGGCCCACTGTCACTCCTCTTTTCACCTCTCCGCACTGTCTGCCACTCGCTGCTCACATCAAGTTCAAGGCATTGACACTTGCTTACAGATTGACCGAAAGGGTCAGCTCCCTCCTACTTCTGCTCATTACTACAAGTCTACATCCCTAGCAGAAGCCCACAATCAGTCAATGAGCAACGGCTTGTGGACCATCACAGAGAGCCTCAAAATCGTTGATTTTGTGATTTTAGATTTTCACTGATTTTCTGATCAGTGATTTACTAGGTTTTAGTGTTGTCAAAATATTCTGTACAGAAAAATGTTTAAACGTCATAGTACCAAGGATCGTAGGTACTGAGTAGGCTACCCAGTCAAACCCAGTTCTGGATGCGACATGCATGCACAAAGGGTGTGAAGTTGCCGTCCTTTTCATGAAAGCACTGAGACATGGCGCCAGGCGGCGCTGCTGATATGTCGTATCTGTGTATATTAAACTGCAAAAAGATTATTTAAAAGAACCCTGCATGTTCTGCTTGTCTCTGTGTGATTGAACGACGCAGACGCGCGGTACATTTAACATTACCTCTCACACATTGCAATTCTCAACACAGAGTGACGCTTGTGCTGTTTTTAGTCTCTGCAGCCTCACAATATGACGACATGAGTCACTTTGTGAGCATTTTACCGTTTCATTTGAGAAAAACTATTGTCATATCATACACACACAGAAACTCAAAGGTCTTTGCGCAACCCATCACAAAAAAAGTTTGATTTAACTTAAAGAAATTGACAGAAATAATTATATTAGGCTACTACACAATAGATTTAACTACTCTCCATTAATTAAAAATACTACTACTACTACTACTACTAATAATAATAATAATAATAATGTGCGCATAGAAGGTTGCTCATTTTTCATTTTTTTATAAGTAATATTTCTCAATATCATCAATATTTTCATTTAAACAGCATGTAGCCTTCAATGCTTTCATACATTTACCGTCATAAATAATAAAGTCATGGAATTTAATTTCATATTTTCTTAAAATAGTTAAATAAATTGGAAAAATAGTTCAAAGTTCATAGTGATGTGGTACCGAAATTTGGTACAGAGAACCGTAAAATTTTAATAGTATTGGTACCGACTACTGGAATTTGGTACTGTCACATCTGCAAACTAGGTTTACTTTGTTTAATAGCTGCATCAAACTGTTGTATGGTTATCTGATTCACAAAAGTCCTTTAAACAAACTATCAATTGACTCAATTTGACTGGATATTTTTTTATCACCTGAAAAAAATATATAATTTAACTATTAGAAGAAATGGATGAGTAATACAATTTAGAGTAAAATGTCAACCTCTTTTGCTATTGTGTTATGATTTGATTGTTCTACTTTGTACACAATTAAACTGTCTGTCTTGTCATCTTTTTCCTCACCCTCTTAGTCACTTAGCATTAGATCTCAAATATGCCCCTTTTACATTTTTAATTTAGAATTCATCTAAAAATGGAATGTAGCTAAATTTCTTCTTTCCATTCTTCTGACATTTTAGGTTGACAACAACATTTATTAATCTCTTGAATTAACTGCATCTCTTTTTTATGTTTCATTTTTATCAGATTTTTGCTAAAGCTCATTGAATATTCTTTCAATTTATGTTTTAAATATTCCCATTTAGTACCAATTGACATATTTTGTACTTTTTTTAATAATTCTGCACTTATTTTATATATACACACACACACACACACATACATATATATATATATATATATATACATATATATACATATATATACATATATATATACATATATACATATATATATACATATATACATATATATATACATATATACATATATATATACATATATATATATATATATATATATATATATATATATATATATGTACAGAGGTCAATACAATTAAGTCTGCATTCAATTTGCAATAACCTTTAGAATTAAAAGATGCATCACTTTGTTCTAAGATTGAGTTGATCACACAATAATATGTTAAAGGGGCACCTGAAATACTACATTTAGTCACATAACTTAAAAGAATATCAGATCCGAGCCAATAACCAATTATCGACCTTGAATTGGCATTTGGTTTGAACCATGAGAAGTGACTGGCTATGGGGTTTAAGTTTCTCCAAATATCAATTAATAAATTTATATATCAATTAAAAAACAGATTTTTTTTAAATAAAATTGTTAACATGAGAAACATAAAATTTTGGTTATCATATTAACTGGAGTCAAATTAAAATCACCAACTAAAATATATTCTGTAGGGAGGGTAAATAGTTTTGATGTCATTTATGACATTTGTTATTGTCCCTAATAGATCCTTATTCTGGGTGCAGACATTATACCCATACACAGATATTTCTACATCAGCCTTGTGATTGGGAGTAATAATTTTGCCTGGGTGTTTGTTCATGTATATAACGACACCTGCAGGCCGATTTGAACCATGACTAAACATCATGTTATCCCCCAGTATTTTCCAAAAAGCAGAATCTGCATGACTCTGAATGCATTTCTTGAAAAGAATACAATTAAATAAATTTAAAACAACTTTTAGATTTTTGGCTTTAGCAAAATAAAAAAATCTGCCTTTCGCTTAACAGCGTCCTTTAAATCCCCTACAATTAAAAGAAGAAAATAAGACATCAGATTTTAACATGAACAATTAAATCCACAATTAAATCCGTTTTGTTATCGGTTCTACAGCAAACTTGCAACAACGTACTTGGAATTAATAATTTAGCAGATGTACACCATATAAACTCATCAAATAAACATCAACTCTATATTTTCACAATCCTAAACATGATGTGGAACAAAATGAACTGTCATTGGTTGCGTTACATGTCGGTCAGACATCCTCTCGGGCGGTCCATGGCCAATGAAAGCTGCGATAGTCCAGACCTTCTGCAGTCAATCTGAAGGTCTGGCTATGCGAGGACTAGGTAACATATAGGGAGTTAAAGGGTTAGTTCGCTCAAAAATGAAAATTAAGTCATTAATTACTCACCCCCATGTTGTTCAAACCCCGTAAGACCTTCGTTCATCTTCGGAACACAAATAAAGATATTTTTGATTAAATCTGAGAGCTGGATCACTCCTCCATAGACTGCTTAAGGGACTGGCTCTAGACGGCCCATAAAGACATTAAAGAGAATGTTTAACATATTCAACGTGCCTACAGCGGCTCAATTATAAGTTTAACAAGCGACGAGACTACTTTTTGTGCGAAAAAAACCCATAAATAATGACTTTATTAGACTATTCCATTACTTCCGTTATGGTCGCATGCGCAGAACTGAATGACGACGTTCTTCTTTCGAGTACTTACTTGTTACTGGCTGCTCACCGCTTAGGAGTATGTACCGTCACCTACCGTATAAGATGATGATTGCGGCTCTGGCTATATCAGCACATCATCTGATACGGTAGGTGGCGGTAATACTCCTAAGCGGTGAGCAGCCGGTAACAAAAAAGTAGTCGAGGAAGAACGTCCTCATCTCAGTCTCGCGCATGCGCTTATAAGAAAGTAATGGAATAGTCGAATAAAGTCGTTATTTATGTTTTTTTTCCGCACAAAAAGTAGTCTCGTCGCTTGATAAACTTATAATTGAGCCACTGTACGCACATGGAATATTTAAACATTCTCTTTAATGTCTTTATGGGCCATCAAGAGCTAGTCCCTTGGAGTAATAGTGTTGCCCCAGTCTATGGAGGAGTGATACAGCTCTCAGATTTAATCAAAAATATCTTTATTTGTGTTCCAAGATGAACGAAGGTCTTACGGGGTTGGTACAGCATGGGGGTGAGTAATTAATGACTTAATTTTCATTTTTGGGTGAACTGTAACCCTTTAAAGGATTTTGAGCTTTGTCTTTGTATGGGGTGGCAAAAAAGAACATTGCCTACATCACCAATGCCAAGATGGACCACTAGCTGGCCAGAAATACTGACAATATCAGAAAAATTTCTCACTTAAAATCTTTATTTTGTGTAAATTTTGGATTCATAGCGGGTCTATAAGTTGACAGTCTCACAGGTGAAATCCTGGTTCTCTCTACGACCAATTCATGACTGATGTATGGCGGCAAATCAATGACTTAAATAAACGAGCGAATATATATATTTGTTGTGGATTCAATACTTTTGAACACTTTTCCTCTGACATGCTGTGTTTTAGTGTTTTAACTAGATATTTGCTTATCATAATAGCAGATTGTCTGAGAAAATAGTTTTATGCAAATAATGCACAACAAGGTCTATCTGCTGTGCTTCCATTCAAAAAGTCAATTAAAAATACTATTTAGCCAGTGCAAAAGATTGAAAAACTTTCTATGAAATGTATTTTACAGTATTTGATTTATTTATTCAAAAACAAGGAAAGGATAGGCTACTAAATTAGCTGCATTTTATTGATCATCAGATAATTTCAATCAAAGATGGCAATAACAGAGAGCGTTAACAGACCTGTTAAGATCATTTTAGTTTCTTTAGTGTGAGCAATCGGATTCAAATTTGTCTCGAAAGCATTTCGGAGGGCATTTACACCTAATCCCTTCACAATCGGATAACTATCCGATCACAGAAAACGCATGAAGTGGCCAGGTGAAATCGCCCCACAGTAATTGATTTGCCGCCATACTAATGCAAGTGGAAAGACACAGTCAAGACTTCAGTTTAAATCAAATAAACAAAATTATGCCCTTACCTTTACTAATGCTTTGTACTTTTCTTTCAGCTGCTGGTAGAGAATACCATATTTCTCTACAGGTATGAGGGACAAGGTGCTCTTAAACTCACTAGCCTTGCTCTCCAGAGCCCACCGTGATAGTTTAGGTAGAAGTTCTGAATGGAGCCAGGAGAGTTTAGGGTAAGCTACTCCATCACTGTACCACTGTTCAGGCCTCAAAGCATGAATAGAAAAATTCCTGGAAAAGAGTTACCACCCCCACAAACAAACAAATAAACAAGATAAAACACATGAAACCATATTGTTTTTCATCAGCCAGCTCTCCAGTGATAGTATGCATTCTGCTGCATCTACAAAGAGTATTATGACATAATCTAATAAATTGTAAATTAATAAAGTATTAAAATCATTTGCAAACT